>JXOV01005687.1:4224-16668 GCA_001014945.1 Clogmia albipunctata
CAACCAACGGGTTTTCGACATTTCGGTGACTATTTGTTTTCAGTGTACTATTAGTCAATTAATAGCACCTAGACCAGTTGAAAAAGGACCCAGTCAATCCTACCCGCCCAGGGATCGAACCCTTGATTCCGAAAAGCAGCCGGATGCGTTACCACATCGGCCACGAGACAGATAGTTGCGTGTCTATGAAATGTGAATTTTATTTGTAATAAACTAAAATTTAAAAAATTAAAACAGGGCAAGTATTAAAACCGTTATGGCTTCTTGAAATTTAGAGCGACATTTAAAATGCCGTTACTTTGGTTGCTAAAAGGTCAATCGGAGCCTCAGAAGGGTAATATAAGACCTTTCACTGTTCAGTAACAGCCTATTTTAAGTCCTTGCCTCTTGCCAAATTTAAAATTTTTGGGCCGGCTTTAGCAATCGGCGTAAACCGAATTTTTCCTGAAGAACAAAGTCTTATAATTATTTAATAATATTTATTCAAAGAGGGCCGAGTTAACGAATCTGAATTATTCTTCTGGGCAATCATATAATTACGTTTTCTCTCCAGGACTTTAGGTACACATTTTTTCATCGCAGAATTAGTAAAAACAACATATTTTTTTTTATTCTTTTTTCATAATAAAATCAATAACTCCTCTCCGCCCTCGTTTTCAGCATCATAATATCCAACAAAGTAATTTAATTGTATTTCAAACCATAGATATGACATTTTTAAAATTCATATTTAGTGATTTGTTCGATCCAATGTGCGCCGTTTTATACGTTTTTAAGGATCATCAATTGTCCCACTATCATTTTGTTCTTCATTCCAATATAAATAAAACATAAACTCATAAGTTGTATTGTATCTGCCAAAGACAAACACATAACAGATAGATGGGAAGCGGAAAAAGGCAGTGAGCATCGCGGAAGAAGGAATGACGCTGGAAGATGACAATAAATTTAATCCATAAAACTTATTAAAAAAGTTTCGCAGACATTGGCTTTCTTCAGTTGAACGCGCTTAGTGTTTATGGTCGATTGTTGTACTGACATGAAATTGCAATTGGAATGAGGAAAATACTCAATTTATGAGCATTTCTTGAGCGCACGTATTAACACAGCTTTCAATCATACTTTTGCACACCTATTGTGTTTTTGCAATCGTACAGGTCGTAGTTCTCATTTCATTTTTTCATTCGCTAAACTCTTGGAATTAATACGTTTATTTTATGGAGCGCAGAAATATTGCGATAAAAGTATTGTTACAAGTTCTAACGAAATGAAAATAATATCGCTTTATAGGTCTCTTCGATATGTAGCTCATTTAGAAGAATTCATAATAAATTATACTACATTAATGGAGTCATTTTTGAAGTCATACATAGTGTGATGGTGGTAGTCGTCCCATCGATCCGAGTTAGTAATCTAATATGGTTTGGATACGGCGTAATAGCCTAAAAAGTAAATATTATCCGTATTTTGACTTTATTAGCCGTCCTATTGTGCCCATATTATCATCCACAATGCAAAATGAGCCCAGCTTCTAATAGCCATAATTACTTTATTCGAATTCCAATTTTTTATATTATTTCCTTAATTTTCGAAATTTTGGTTTTTACTTTTACTTTTAATGTAAGCTACTGGCGGCCTGCTTTGCCATCGCAACCCAAATTTTTTCAATTCTGGATATATTTCGGATAGGTTAATTATCCCCATCAATAGGTTGTTTAAATAAAGCCCCTTAGAGGAGAAAAGAAGAGTGCGCCTATAACGCTGACTCATTCGGCATTTGAGGTTTTTCACTATTTCGCAAAATTTATTCAAGTATTTGTAAATCTGCTTTGACCTAAAGTTCTAATCTATTAAGAGATATACTGTGTGTAAATTTTAAGACCCATCTTCATTTGGTTTCAGAGCATAAACGAGTGCGGCTATTGCCCTAATTCACACTGTATAATCGTTTACTAAATATATTATGGTCACTTACTTTTTTAACCGCACTATTTTAAAGTTAATTTTAAATTTTAACCATTCAATATAGTATTTTTTAAAGTCTATTTAATTTAAATTTGATACCTAATTAGACCTTGTCTCCAAGAACAATTTTATACACCAACAACTGAGGTAAAGCTTGAAGAATATATTTTGAAGATGAAAATAAGAATAATTTTATTTACATTTTTAGTGCAATTTTCAATATATTAAAGTATTCTTTGATCCGCCTCGTAGCCGATGTGGTATTGCATCCGGCTGCCTCCCCGGTGACCATGGGTTGGAGCCCGTTGGTTGAGGTTTAGACTCTCTGTGTTTCTTACAGGAATTGAAAGGGAATTTTTTTAAAGTACCCTTTGTGATATGGGTACCTCAAACTATAACATTTTATTAATTATAAATAGCGGCACTATGCACGTAATTTACTAATCACAACTTTTAATCAGTGGGTGTTTCTTAGTTGACTCTCAAAACAAATAAAATGTTTTGGTTTTAATACAGCGTGTGAAAATATTATGAATTCAAAAATGCTCACTTTCCTAAAATTATTTACTTAAAATTTATTTATTATTATTGTTATTCCAACAACTTTGTTTAAATGAATGGAAACTCTATGATTCTTTCACGTTTCCCACACTTGAAATAGAATAAAAGAAATTGTTTATTCGTAAATAAGTATTTAAAGAGAAATTAAGTGGGAAAGAGTACCAGTGCCAAAGTAACAGAACTACAGAATGCAATTGCAAAGTACACTTCTCGTAATTTGTGTGGCTGTGTTTGCAGTCAGAGAATCGAGTGCTGCGTTATCGGTGCCGCAAGTTGGACTAGCTTCCCAGGGCAGATCCATAAGTCCCTCACTTTCTGCACTTTTAAGGACTGGTGGAATAAATGTTAACAACGGTCTTAATACCTGGGATGATGGATGTAATAGAGGATGCCATTCTAGACACTGTAGACACAGGCACTGTGGTCATGGAAGTTGTAACATTAGCCCCTATCATACCCTTCCCGGAGTTGTTGGAGTTCAAAAAGGAGTTTCTCCCCATGTAAATTTCCTCAAATCCATTCAATCGAAGCAGAATTCTGTCATCCCACTCATATCCAGTTTGAATACACAGTCTATGAATGCTGCAAGGCCTCAAATTGGCAGGATTCAATAACAACATCTTCAAGATTTTCAATATTATTATGTAAATTTAGTTTATAAATCATTTTTATACTTTTATTTTGGGATTTGGGGAATATCATAATGAAAATATATTTAAAAAACTCATTTAGGTCTTTTTTCAATTATTTCATGTCATCTTATGTCAATTAGTTTTAAGAGAGAAAAGAATATAAAAACTGAAGAAGCGATTTAATTGATTTTCATATGAAATTAACGTTTTATTCATATAAAATATAAATTATTTCTACAATTCAATCAGATCAGCCTGGAGAAAGTAGTTCGGACTCCAACACCAATGCTTCTGGGAACATCTACACGAAATCGGTGTAGCTAGTGGTATATGCAGACGACGTGGACATCACGCCAAGAAGTATCCCTGATATGACGGAAACCTTTAAAAAGATAGAGAGAACCGCATATTCACAGAAAAGGAGAGCCTCAAAAGGCGGCATATTTATGAGAAAGCTGCTCCGTAGTATAATATGTACGGAGCCGTGAACGAATCTGGTGTGTGGCGCCACCTAGAGCAGGCTAACGGGGGAACACCAGAAAAGAAAAACTCAGATTCTTTTACAAGAAAGTTTGCTTTAAATTTGATTTTCAGTAAGGTGTTTAATCATTATATTATTGCGAAAAATTGAAATAAATTGAATCATTGGATGGACCCATACAATTATATGAGATTGAATTTGATCATTTTTAATATCTATGGTTCTTTATTGCTTGCTGCTTATACCATAAATCTCTATTCTAAGAATAAAAGGCGTCATTTTTAACTTATTAGTCTAATTTTTTTTTAAAAATCTATTATTTGACATGAATCAAGTCTTACCTTTGACCATAGGCAGTGATGGCTGAATGAAAGAATCAAATGAATTACAAGAAAAAGAAACAATACTATAAAAAAATAAAAAAAATTACAGAAAAAATATATAATCGTAAAATTAAACTATTAAACATCATACCTGGGTATGGGACCAGAGACAATATTAGATTTTCTCATGATCCAGCCCTTCAATTCTAAAAAAGAGATTAAAGATATGAGCCCATACGGTAAATTGTTGAATAAAACTCTTCATTAAATCTTTCTGCACTCGGTCCAATAAATAGGAATAGGCTGGCATTTGATTTATTAGTCGTAATTCGCAACTTAATTCCGTTTTGATAATCTCGTGATAATTCGTCCTCAGAAATTCTTGCGCAATACCATTCCGCTCCTATTTCGCCCAATTCTTGACTAAAGAAATCAATTATCGCGATTTACATTGAAGAAAAATGTACCCAAAAAGAAAAAAAAGCAAATAGAGTCTATTCACGGGTTTACAACTACAACAAAATAGGGAGGAAAGTATCTTGTACTATCACTTTCTTCACATTTCCAGCCCATAGATTGGTTAGCCACATAAAGTTTTGCATCCTTAAACAAATGTTTACAAGCACCAGAGGGGAAGCGAAAAATCACTTTAATTTGAAATATCGGCGTTAATAATAATTTTATAATAATTTAAAAAATGCCATTCATTTTGATTTATATTCGATATTTAATTTGTTTAAAAACGCATACAATTTTGTATAATATATGATCCAAAATTGTTTTAATAGTATCGAGTTATGTATTAAAGAACAATTTTCCCTACAAAAGAAAATTATACCGTTTCTGTAATCCCAGAGGACTGTTAGGCAATATAAATATTTAAATTAAGTCCCAAGTATGATCCAATTACGTTTATTAAAAAGGATTTCACGTCTCTAAGGACAATTATTTCGAAATTTATATGGTAATTTAGTTTTATTAATTATTTTAATAATTATATTTTAATTTCATGAAAATATAAAATAAAAGAATATAATAAAACCCAAAAAGATGTAAAACACGAAATGATGAAATTGCAAATAATACGAATTAAGATTTTCTCACTCAATAAGAGATTTCTATCATTTAAAATCCCAGTGAACTTCTGTAGACAAGGGAAAGAAAAGGTGGAAAATAATAATCCTAATTAGTCTAGACATTGGGATTGTAATTATGAATCCTTGTCTCATTTCTCGAGTTAAATTAATCATAAAGCTGTCTTTAATTTGGCGACATCATCAAACAGTTTTATTATATCTCATATATCTCTGAGTAAAATGGATACTTTAACACATTTATAATATAATATGCAGATTTTCTCCATCCACCAGACTGAGTTTCGTGTCTGGTGCAATCGACTTATGTTATAACATCACGTTCGGGTGTCGCTTAAGTGATAATGCCACATCAATTCATCCTCGGTCTTATCGATTTGCAAAGTGCACTTCAAATTTGCAAACAAGGAGATATTCGCTACACAAACAATCAAATATTGTTCATATGTGATGCCTGGATGGCTCATACTCGTAAATAATCAACGTATTCTATACATAAATTTAATTTACAAGTGCCAGTTGAACAACCTAATACGTGCACGTAAACCCTTACTTTAGCACTAGAAATTAATCCGTGTGCACAGTTTTAATTAACAATAACAGATTTGAAGAGTGTTTCAAGAATAAGTATCCATTTGTAGGTACTTCATGATGACAATTGATTGATTTAGAAATATTATCATCAATTCTTTAAAAGTGCCTTTTCTTTATTATTAAATTGCAAAAAATTCAATGAATTGAGCAAATTTATATTCAAGTTATAATTTTAATTTCAGCTTAAACGGATATTATTAAATTTAACTGAAATGAACATGAGAAATATGAATGAGTAGGTCAAATTTCTGTTATAAAGTAAGAAACGACAAGATATAGTTTTCTCATTAATACCATAAAATGAGCGAATGAAGTAAAAGATAAAGTGAGATAGAATTTAAAAGCGAATACAGAGTAAAATCGAGATTTTTTAAAGAAAAATCCTAAGAAAAATCTTTAGTTCAGTGCGTTTGGGAGAGAATAAGTACCAAGGTACATACAATCATGAGCTGGAAGAGCTCATCAACAGGCGAAACGTAAGACGTTTCATTAAAGCCTAACACATAAAGTGGCTGGGCCATGTTATCCGTATGCCTGACGGTTAAATGAGTCTTTAGTGCCAGGCCAGAAGGCCGAAGAAGAAGAGGGAGGCCTACCGTATAACAGACTTAGATAGGCAAATCTAGGGACAAATAGCTGAGGACGCGTTGGCTCACACAGAACTGTAAGCAGCAGATGATGATACAGAGTAAAATGAATGTGAATGGGATATTGAAACAGTTGTGTTAGTCTAATCTTGGTAACGTTTGTCCAAATTTTTCTCAATGCAAACTATTATTACGTATTGTTAAACACAAAACCATGTGTGCATAGCGATTAATTGTTAATAATTTAATAATATTAATATTATATATTATATATTAATATCAATTCGTACGGGAGATTTTAAAACAACTGATTATGTACAAGAAAAAAATTGCGTAGGCCTAGTTCCATTAGTTGAATATAGAACCGCCGAGATCGATAGATTGTTAAATAGTTACATATAATTCTTGTTTTCTTGTTGAAAGATATCTAATTTTATCTCTATAGTACAAATATAACTAAATTTTGAATCATTATTAAAGGAGAATATATCTATTCAAATTAATTTGCTCTTAAATTTCCTTTTTAAAAAAACTAAATATAAAAAACTTATATTATAATTGAAAAATTATTTTTAACATGGGACCAAAATAACCATAAAGCCATTCACTTACTTACATACGTATATTACATGAAAACTTTGCTCATGTAAAAGTGACTTTTCTTTGAAAATGCCTGTCAAGGGGCTTATTCATGTCGATATTTCTAAGCCGAGCCATATTCAAACGGAATCTAAATTTTCTATTGCAAAATTACATCACATGTGTGTAATCAATATTTGAAGACATTGTAATATAACAAAGAGGAGTGGAAATAATGGTATTTACAACCTCAGGACCTGTTTTAATTTCTAAGCCATATTGTGAACGAATATTTTGACGTCAATCTTGGCTCTTTTGTCTGCTCTAATGTTCAGGCTTTAAAGTGACGTGAGGTACACACTCACATTTGTGTATCATTCATTATGATTGACACTTTATATTTCACCGCAAAGTCACCCCCTCTTCCAGCTGGCTTCCATTAATTAATTTACGGAAACCATACCCATGTTGAAGCAATTTATATAGTGTACTTAAGCCGTGATGGTTCAATTTATGTCATAAAGACATGCGTTTCAAATCAACATCAATTTTTAGTACATGGTTATGTTCTCGAATCCGTGTTTATTGAACAATTTCCCGACTGATTTTTATGTTAATTATATTTAAAAATATATAAAATTTTGGTATAAAACACGGTCGATAAACATTATTAAACACTCAGGCACTTTATATGCTCGTGGCTTAAAACAGCAACGGTATAAATAACTATTATTTTTTTCATAAAATTTGTTAAAAAGTTGAATATGCACTGAAAAACTTTGAAATTATTTTTTTGCCCCAATGAGTAAATTCTAACATCGAATTGCCCCACTTTCATTGCTGTGCTCTGGAGTTTGAAACACATCCGAATGAAATTCGTACGTTCCAGACGGACAAAGCACCGGGATATAACGCATATTCGAATTAATTAAATTTCAGATGTATTTTTACATGAAACTCAGATTATGACGTAGTAGCTGCCATTCCATAATTTTGAACACTTTTTAAGATACTGATCAAAATAAATTTAAGTTAATTTATTTTCAAAAGTAGTTCGTTAATTTTGGATTTTCGAAATTTTTATTAAGCAGAGTCGAGGAAATTTTTAGTAGACCAGACTTATTTGGCTTTTAACCCGATGTCCTATGACTTGTGAAGTTTCTTTATGTTGTTTTAGTTTTTTAAAAATACTAAACTTATTTGATCATAATATTTAATTACGTCAACGCTAATTAACAATAAGGTTGTATGGATCTGTGGTGGTATAAGTAGTGAAACGTCATTAGCTGGATACCATGCATTGTTTTGATTTTGTATACAAGAAAATTAGTGATAATATTGTAACAAAAGACTTTTAAAGTGATTAAATATATGTAATAACTACTCCAGACAATAATTTTTGGTTCTTATTAGTTGAATATTACTCATTTTGTGCCGAAATGCGAAAAAAAGTCGCAAAAAGTCTCTCACCCAATTCAGACAAAAAGTATTGAAATTTTAAGAAAAAAGTGTTAAATTCGGTACTAAATAGAATCTAGATAATAATATACATCTGTCTAGTCCACCATTTAACAATAAGAAACACCAACCAGATCGATATATGTATTTTTCTTCTGGCTGATGACGTCCCTTAAAATCTGGACAACTTATTCAAAGTTGAGAGGCTTTGATTTACGTACTATTAGTTTGGTATTTAGAAAATTATTTTCTATAACTAAATCACTGGGATATATTTATATAAATATTGATTAAAGTTTTAGATAGAAGTTTTTTCTCAAAGCTAAGTCATCATAAATTTAATAATAAAAACCCATTTAATCGGTTCCATCATTTAGCTCATTTTCAAAGCTGAGTTTGATGACTGCAATTAAAGAAGAGATTAGCTTGAGGGGTGGTTGACTATACGATTAAGTTTAATTTAATTTCCCTTTGCTCGGGTTAAAACTGATTGACTAGCGGCAATATCGATTCATCATTTGGGAATAATTGAAGGCGTCCATTCTGTTACCAATTTCATTAGAGTCATCTCATCGTCTAATGGCGATTGGGAATCAGATTTATTTGCAATATCAGCACTCCATACTCCATGTTGCCATCATCAAAACGAATTAAATTTCAATTTTTATAACAAAACCGAAATTCACGATCGAAACGTATAAAACTCACAGGATGCTCCAATTTTTTCTTGGTTTTTAAGCCTAATTTTATCTATGTTTTTAATTATTATATATAAATAGTTTTATTAAAAAAAATTTTTTTGACAATAATTAACTAGAGATTCTTGTAATAATAATAATTGTTATAAAAATAATGAAAACTGCTTTTAAAATATTTATTTTAGTTTTCCAGAATTAATCAAATTAATTTAACAATTGTATCAATTATAATGACTTTTTTTTATATTATAAGGTTTTTTTTATATAACTATAATACGATTTTATAAGGGTTTATTATGTAATCTAATTAACATGTTAGTGTCCAATAAATTTGGGAATTCAATTTTTGCTAAATTTACTCATACAGAAGTCGTGATGGAAGGGATAAAGCCCATGTCCTCCGATAGTCCAATAGTAGTTACATATTTATCTTCCAAAAATATTCCATTATAATTATATTTCAAAAATATTCCTAGGATACAGTCATTTATTCCGTTTGGGAAAGGAGATAATACTTTCGTATCAAATAGTTGATTTTGGAATTCATATAATTGGTTAAGGTCCAGCATTAATAAGGATGTCACTCAATTGTCACTAAATTGTCATTTCTTATATGACTTTCATGTCATTAGAATTTCCAGTTTTCATTTTCTTTATATGAGATTAATATTTTATACAATTTGGGTTGAGTATTTGAGTCACACTTGGGGCTATGACTTAAAATCTTAAATGAGCTGATCTGTAATCGATTATTGGTGTTACGACCGTACACATGATCTATGTTTAGTAGTATTATTATGGTTCCAATTGATTATATGAATAGCTTATATTGCCCGAGTTTTATCTGACAGAAATCCTTAGAGTATAAGGGTGAGGAATATACACTTTTAGTCATGAGCATCTGTCGAACGTGATATTGATAGTCTCTACTTCATGGGATCTTGACTATTGACTATATTTCTTATTCTACAAAGTATTGTGCATTCAGGTTATATAGTATATATTAATGTAATGCTGTTTGATGATAGAATTCCTTCAGGTTGTATATTTATGTTTTACAAATTAATTTGAAAACAAAGGAACTTACCATCCAGTAATGGTTATTCTCCATTCTATAAAAATCCATATAGAAAATTAATAACAAAGAATTCTCAAATTTAAAACATTTAGGTTTCTTATGATAGACATGTAATTTGTGTTAAACGAACAGACACAGAACTCAGGACTAAATTGATTAAACCCATTTTCAGAAACCAATTGAATTTTCCGATCAACGTGATCAAGAAAATCGGCGTCTGAAAAGGTAACGTATTTCGGTGAAATGTCTTTTCCGTTAGTATATTTAATTAGACATACCATATTACTAAAAAAACGAATTACCAATTTTATAATAAATATAAATAAATAAATATAAAAACCACCCTGTATTCTTTAAATAAAACTGCCCATCATTTACCAGTTCTCATTCTCTCTCTCACTTTGTGGCCAAAAGGACACAGCCATTTGACAATTTCCGGAATGATGAAAATCATATTCATAAAAACGTAAATTTAGCATAAAATTTGAATAAAAAGTGATGATTTCCAGTCGTCCGGGCCAAGAATTTAAGTGGGCCTCATCGTCGCGCACGTTTGCAAGTTTTGGCACCAACAAAAACAACTCGTTCGTTCTGATTTTTACCAGCCAGGCATTATTTAAATTTGCAATTTCATTTGTATCGCCGTTTTGCGACATCACAGCGAGAAGAGTACTGGAATGAACGACATTTTGACAAAACTAGCCAGATAAAGTGAAGAGAGGTGATTTGTTCACATGGATGTCGAGCTGAAGAGAGTGATGTTAACTGGCTTTTTAAATTGTTTTGTAGTTTGTTGAGAATCATCAAATAAAATATGAAAACGACAATTAGTGCACTTTATTAAATGTAACATGATGATATTTGGATATGTTTTGTATTCAGTACTTATAATTTTATTAAACGAACCATTAACCATCATTTGTACTGAACATATAATGCATTTATTTTATTAAATTTACATTTTCATAAATTCAATCCTGCTCTTCTTCCGCTTACTCGGTTTCGGTTCGTCTGGATTTGTTTCCATTCGTTTCATTATAACTGACAATTCTTCATCCATCCACATCTCATCTTCCTCTCTTCGACAGTCAATTAGAATACTCTCGCAGGTTCTTTTAAAGACTACTGACTGTGTATATCCTAACAGTCTATTTTTAACCTCCAATTTCTTAATGTATTTCTTGAAATGATGGGTAACCCATCTGTACCAGGTCATCACAACAGGAATTATTTCGATAGAGTGTTCCTGGTACATACATTGTAGCTCATACTTCCTCTATTTCGTTGTTTCCGTATTTGCCAAAATATCTTTATTTGTAATACCAACGTCAATCAACGTAATTTGCTTCGATCTCAAGTCGTGTACCATTAAATTGGGTTTATTATGTTCTAAACGTAATTCGGTTAGAATTCGTATCCGATTTTATCTTAACTCGCTCGTTGGATACTACTTTTTGGACTTCATTTTTTTACTGTTGTTCAAGCCATATTTCTTCGAAAGTTGGAAATGGAGATATCTTACCACTTCATCGTGCCTCTTCTTATAATTGTAGCTAAGCATTCCTCCGCAATGTGTTGACAGATGCTGGACACTTCTTGATCCTTTCCGGCAGTTTGGGCACTTATTGGGCATAGAGATAGATAGACTTCTATCTTGTAGCTTGGTGAGCATTCCTTCTTGTTGGGGAGAAGTATTTCCTATAACCATCGATTAATATTGCTTAAACAAGAAACCTGCTGTAACTAATTATTAAATTTTTAATATTGTTTGTTTTAAATTCTTGTAAAGACGGACATATTTAAACTTCAAACTAATTTTAACTTTTTTCTTTAACACAATAACCATTCGGGAGACTAGACTTGTACCATACAATTCATCTGAGAACATCTAATTATCAGTTCAAGACATCCATTTACAGATATGGAAATTGAATTTACCGTGGCTGGGACGATTTAAATTACACCAAGCGCAATCCTTACGGATTGCTTACGGGGTATCTGAAGTTCCATTTTGCTATTTTTTCCATATTCAAATAGTTGAGAATGGAACTCCGTACTACCCCATTCTGTAATCCAAATAGCTTCAGCATCAAATCTTTTTCTAATTTGTTTGCCTAGTTTTAACAGAGTTCCTCCTCCGTAAATCAATTGGTAGGATGTTGCAGAGGAAAAGCAACCAAATTCATAAATGGGGTTGACGAAACAGTGCTCTTAACAGTTCTCATAGTTTTATTAAGTTCAATCAGGTGAACATCTGTTTAGCCACACTGACGATACTTTATGGTATAGTGCAGGGGTTCCCAAACGTGCGCCGCGACTTTTTTCGCCATCCAACTTATGCCTAAGAAACTACGTGGTTTTTTTCACTGGAAATTTCAAAATTCAAACAAAAGC
>JXOV01005699.1:0-11663 GCA_001014945.1 Clogmia albipunctata
ACAGTCCGAAAGTTACTAGTTTTTTTAACACATACATCTCTTTCGGTTTACAAATAGACCATGATTCACTTTCATTGAATCCCGTTAAGAATGCCATTGAATTTGAATAAGAGCTTTCAAAGACTTTGTTATAACCTTCCAGTTCAAACCAGTCGTTGTCTTTCAAGTACTTGTTTGTTTCAGGCATAGCTCTAATTAAGCTCAGTCTAGACATACTATCAACCAGAAACATGAACACACTAATAGGTTTTTTCTTTGTTTTAGTTTTGAAATTATTAAATCGATCTATGACCCATTTCTTCTCCTGGACCACGACATGGACATTTTTATAAACTGCTTTTGAAAGATCAGTGCTCTTGTCGCATCTAATGTAAATAAATTCAGACGATGGGGAAACTTCGATATCTTGATTGAAATATGTGCATTTGGATAGTCTGAGAAAAAAAAATATTTATATCATTTATATCTAAAATAAAATTAACAAATAAAGTCGTTTGCTTTTAAAAACGAAATAAACTTAACTCTTACAGTTAATTTTTGTTAGATCGTAATTATTTCTAAAAATATTATTAAAATTTCTTATTAACGTACTCAATGTCGGTGTCTCTTTTGTTTACATCACTGAGTCTTGATATGTCCTGATAACAGCAAACTATGGAGCTATTTTCCAGACCATAGTCCTTTGATGAAGTTTTGTCAATTGCAATAAAATACGATCCGGTACTTTCATTTTTCGCAACAGTTGTAAGAGGCTTTTCTTTGACACAAAACTTTTGTTTTTGGCGTTTAAACGTTTTCATCACTTCGGGATCAAATGGATTTAGTTTGAAAATTTGACACTGTGGACCATCCACGACATACATTGAATCTGCAAATAATTCTGTATCTGCAAAAAATTATAATAATTCAGCTAAACCTGAAAAAAAAACATGTTTTCAAAACATCTTAAATAGGGCATACACTAATATGTAAGAGCAGTATTGTTATTTTATATAAAATGTTTTATTGCCTTTCTCGGCATTCATTGTCTTCTTCTTATTATATTCTATAATTCAAAGAGGAAAGTAACGGTTTTGAAGATATCGATCTAAATTTCAAACATTCATTGTGCCGACTGCCGATAATACTTGCTTTATTTTGAGTTTGAAAATTGCACAAAATTTTACTTAACGTAGTAATTGTATATTTTCTGTTATTTCCCTATTTTGAACAACTAAGCACAAAATGTATGACAGTTGTTGAAATACTCAACAAAATACTATTATTTTTATAATTTTGTATTTACCGACAGTAAATTATTTTACATAAATTACGATTCTTGGCAAAAATGTCAATTATTTCAATATTGCTAAATTCATAGAAAAATTGAAGAAATTTGAGTCTATTTTCCTTTCCTCTCGATATTCTTGAATAAAACAATGCCCAATCGATTTTTAGTTTTATATATTCGATTTATTTTTAGAAAGCATTCACTCAAACTGATATATTTTCTTGTACTTCCAAATCGAAAGATTAGCTTTTCGACGCCGATTTGAGTTTCATAATGTGTCATTTTTCGTATTTGTGAAAATTTTGAGTTTTTATTTCACCAGTTAAAAAAAAAGTTAAAATCTACAAACAGATTTGTTTCAAAGTTAAAATTTGTTACAACGTTAAAATAATACCAGAAGATTAGGTTAAGCTAATATATAAAAACCGTTGTAACGGCCAATTTTTTTCAAAAAATAGTTTTACGATTTTTTTTTTAGAAAAGAGCCAAAAGAATTATGTGCTTCTAAGGTTTTTAACTCGCCTGAATTCGAACAAACAGTGTTGAGGACACTAGTTGGTCGAGTGTTATAGCCGGGGATATTAGTTTTAGAAATTGTATTTTAAACAAATGATAATCACAGTGGGGATTGCAATTCGAATTATTTAAAATTCGAATACTCGGTCAATTTTTAACCATTATAATATTCGAATATTCGATAATGGATTATTCGAATAAAACGAATATTAAAAAAAAAATCAACTTTGATTTTGCATGAAAAATATCATTTTTAGTTAAATTTTTTATTTAAAATATATTATATAAAACGAATTAAAAATTTCAACAGGAAAAATTATTTACAAGAGTAATAGCATTTACTTTTTAAAATGTTTCAGTAAAGTGTGTTCTTATTTCGTTGTGATTAAGCTAATTTCAATAATTTCCCATAAATTACATCGCTTGAAAATCACATTTAAAATAGTGAAATAAGTTGATTCTTTTAATAATTTAATAAAACTAAAACCTTTATTGCACTATTTACATAATGGAACACATATATCAATTGTTTCTTAAATAATAGATTGTTTTAAACTTTTGGAAACAAGAAGACACCAGAACAATGTTATAATATATAACTATATAAAATTCTTAAATACAAAAGAAACTGAAGATTAAAATGATATTCATGAAGTGAATAATTTGGAAAATAAATAGTATATATAGTACATTTTGGCTATAAAAAAGTAAATCAATAAATATCCGTTGATTGACCCATAGAGAAATAAAAAATAAAAGCACATATTGATTTTATATTTTTACAATGAGAATTTAATAAAAAAAAATTAATTAAGAAAAATATTATTCGAATAATATTCGAATAGTTGGTGGAAATTTATTCGTTATTCGAATAGTGAAAATAATATTTGAATTTGCAATCCCTAAATCACAGAATGTTGTAAGTGAAAACGAGTAATGAAATTCGAAAGAAAAAATTAGAGTCTGATCATGACCCGAACTTGCGATAGTTTCGAGCGAATCAATTCTGTATCAACTCCGGGCTTGGCGGTCAGAATTATGTCTTCTTCCTAGGTGTTAATTTATATTAGACAATTCTCTTCTATGCTGTTCCTAATTCTAATTCATTCAAAAAACTTTAAACGGGCATAATTCACTTGGTACTTACCGACACCGTTGTTTGCATTAACATTAGTTAGGTTATTTAACAAATAACGAGAATAATCATCTGAAAATATTTTTTATAGTTTATTTTCAATAAAGATATTTTTGCCGTACCTGATTTATGATGCAGAACGATCGAGAAATCCTTTTTAAAAGTCCAGAAAGTATATCCAATAATCAAAATTAATATTGCAACGAAAACAATACAGGTAATTTGCAATGCAAAGTTCAACTGGTATTTAGTTTTCTTATCACGCTTCAATTTTATAGAATTCATTTTCCACGAATTTAGTTATACGAACAAAAAATTGTATAAATCTCAGAAACTTAACTGTTTAGCAAAAAACCCAACCACTAAAATATAATATTTCAATTAAAATTATTTTTGTTTACGGATAGCTTCGATTAGTAAAGATAATCACTTGTCATTATATGGTCGATTACTCAGTAGACAACAGTTTGAGAGAAACTTATATTAAATTTTCAAATTTTGCTTAAATGTTTGTATAATACACAATTGTTTCCAACATAAATACAATATTTAAAATAAAAAATATTAACACATTTTTAATACCATTTTCTTGTTTTGACGTAAAATGTCTTACTTTAAATAATTGCTTCTAATATACACCTCAATTTCTTCTTGTATTCAAAGTAAATTGATTGCCGTTTCTATTCATTTTTATAAAAAAAAAAGTTATTTAAGTTAGGAATGTGTGAACTGGTTTTTTTTATTATGAGCAATCGTTTCTTTGCGCGACGGAAGAATGCAAAACAAAATTTGAATAATAAAAAACCAGTTCTCACATGACAAACATACAGCTTTTTTTGCAATTCAATTACTCAATATTTTGCAAATCACAATTAAAATTTGATAGGAAACGTCAATTCTTAATTCATGGCTATTTTTCATCAAAATTAAACTTGAAATAGAAATTCATGGCCACCTTGTTTAGAATTCTAACTATGGTTTTGACAGTTAAATTATTCAAAACTGAATAAAGTTACCCAGAATTGAATCTTTTAGTCAAAACATTTCTCGTACAAGTTGGACTCACTAAATATACGGAAAAATGTTATTACCAACATTTGTTTCAAAATAACGATTCATCAAAATTTTGCTTAAATCGTTAATAAAGTCAAAAATTAAGATATACAAGATATTTGTATTTAACCCTTTTTAACTCATTTCAGATTCAGTATTTGGATAATGGGATAAATTTTGATTAAAATGGAATTTGTGGAAGCTTTTAAAAAAAATTTTAAGGAAATTATACAATTTTGTATAGTAATAGTGTTATTATAGCAGTCAACGCTTACTCCACAATTAGTACCATTATATTGATCTGTTGAAGAATATATTATTTATTACTAACACAAAGAAATTTGTATATCTATTTTTCATTATTCAACTGAAAATTGTTGTACTAATCATAGTAGCTTAAGAATGAAAATATAATTTGACATTTTTCATGTCTCTATAATAAAGTAGACTATGATTTATTAATCAATTTAAATTTGTTGACATTAAATGACAAAAAGTAATGTTATTCTTAACTGTTAATTATAGCTTTTAAAATTGGTTTAAATGATGAGTGATATTACGGGAATATCAGTGATACAGTGCTTGGTGCTCTATTTTTGTGATATATTGAAAAATTTAGAACGAAAGTTCGCTTGACAACTTCTTTCCTTAATTGTATGTGTTTAGCCCTTAGTTTGTTACTGGGTTGTCTTTTTATTCTTTACTTCATATTTCGCGAAAAATAGCTAATAAATATGCGAATTGTATAAAATCTTGTAAAAAACTAGTTNTTAAAAAGACATAATTAAACACTCGTATCTATTATAAAACTCATTTCATTCTTTTTCTAGAACTCTANGTTTGTTACTGGGTTGTCTTTTTATTCTTTACTTCATATTTCGCGAAAAATAGCTAATAAATATGCCAATTGTATAAAATTTTGTAAAAAACTAGTTTTAAAAAGACATAATTAAACACTCGTATCTATTATAAAACTCATTTCATTCTTTTTCTAGAACTCTACTCTAGTTTAATTATGGTTCATTATTCCTACACGTTGTTTAAATAACTATTAAAACGATAACTTTATTTTAAAATATTTCTTTGCCTTTAACAACAGTAAAAAAGTATTATTATTCACTGTCTTCCGTGAAAAAGAAATCTTTTTTTAACTTAAATTTCCCAAAAAGATACGGAATTAATAATACTATATATTTTCTTAACATAAAGTTCGTTTTTTACTTTTATATTTGCTAGATTCTTATCTTGGCACTCACCAGATCATAACATAAAAAATATTTAATAAAATTAAATACCTTTATTGCATAACAAAGGCAGTATTCAGATATTTGAATAATTTTAAATATAAATATTATTATTTCAATCTTACCTAATACAGTTATGTAAGAATTCCGATACAAACCTTATCTTTCATATGACTGTATGAAATTAGCAGCAAACAAAAAAACAAACAAAAAGTGCCATACAATTTTGTACAGAATTTTTTTTATTTAAAAAAATCAAATGAATATTTACAAATATTGCTTTGTATACAGTTTAAAATTTTGGATCATATTTATTGCAAGTGCACCATTCTTCAGGAATACCGGCATCCGCGCAGGATCTATCCAATGGAATTTCCTTAAACAAGCTCTGGCACTTAGGACAAGCTCGGGCGCCTGTTATATTTGAAGGTGCTCGACCTGATAACTGAAGAATGTGTTTCAACGTCATGTGCAAGTCATAATGAGTTGTTAGTCGGTTTTTATTAATCCTTAGGTTCTGCACTATTTCTGGGTGTTCATTTTTAAACCATTTAGGTAAGGACATATGCATCATTGGAAGACGATCTTCATAGTGTAATAAAGGCGATGTTATTTTTATGCGAAATCCATGATCGGCTAAGAAAATCACGATACTATCTTCCAAGATCCCTTTCTGCTTGATGTCTCTTAACTTCGAAGCCATCCATAAATCCATACCCGAAGGATCACTGAGATTGTTATGACTGAAAGAGTTGACCCAAAAGAATCCAAAATAGGGCTTTCCTTTATACAGCTCAGCGAAATCGACTCCATATTCAGAAATATATTCGGCGGCAAATTTAAAGCCATGGCACAAGCTCGATCCACTCTTTTTCTTAGCCTCCAATAATTTATGAGCAGCGTCCATTGCCGGCTTTTGATAATAATCCGTCGGTGGATTGACGAAACCCTTCTTCTTGAAATTAAATGTTGCCATATGCGATTCATCTTCTCCATAGGCAGTTGCGTAACCACTTTCTTCAAATAATTTCCAAATCATAGGACAGTTATCTAAACCATAAAATCGTAATGGTTTGCAAATTGAATATGCGTCGCTTTCATTGAATCCCGTTAAGAATGCCATAGAATTTGGAAAAGAGTTCGCAAAGACTTTGTTATAACCTTCCAGTTCAAACCAATCGTTATCTTTCAAGTACTTGTTTGTTTCAGGCATAGCTCTAATTAAGCTCAGTCTAGACATACTATCAACCAAAAATATGAACACACTAATAGGCTTTTTATTTGTTGTAGAATTGAAATTTTCAAATCTATCAATCACCGATTTCTTCTCCTGGACCACGACATGGACATTTTTGTAAACTGCTTTTGAAAGATCAGTGCTTTTGTCACAGCTAACGTAAATAAAATCAGACGATGGCGAAACTTCAATACTTTGATTAAAATAAACGCATTTGGAAAGTCTGTAAATATATAAAAAGAAAATTAAAGTCGTCTAAATTTATCAAATTGACATCAATGACACTTTCTTATTATAAAATCTAAACTTACTTTATATCTTTGTCTGCGTTTTCAAGATCACGGGGTCTTGATATGTCCTGATAACAGCAAACTATGGAGCTATTTTCCAGACCATAGTCCTTTGATGAAGTTTTGTCAATTGCAATAAAATACGATCCGGTAGTTTCATTTTTCGCAACAGTTGTGAGAGGCTTTTCTTTGACACAAGACTCTTGTTTTTGGCGTTTAAACATTTTCATCACTTTGGGATCGAAGGGATTAAGATTAGCAATTTTACACTGTGGACCATCCACGACATACTTTGAATCTGAAAATATAAGTAATTTTAGTTTGAAACGATATAAACTTTAGTAATTTATTCGAAAACTAGTAGAAGAGGTGGTGGTTGTGCATTGGGGTTAGGCTGCTAATACTACATATCCCAATGCTATAAAAAATATCAATAACAAAATTAGATCAGAAATAACTGTTAAATCCGATAACGTACGAGACTACGAGTGCATTAATAAACAAATATGCTTTGCGTTGTTGCCAAGAAGAATAAAACTTAAAGTAATAGTTTTTGTTATCGATTTTTCACCACAGTTGATCATAAAATATATCAATTATATGTATGATAATAAAAATTTCACCATTTTTCTTCTGTTGTTAAAAACTGGAACATTTTATTATCATTTAAAATTAGTAATGGTCAAGCTGAATAAAAGGATCAATTAAAAGTGCTTTAAAAATATGACAAGCAAAACAAATTCCAAAATTCTATGAACTTTTGCCTAATATGTAAGTTTATTTCTTATGAATATGAAATAACTCGGTTGGGTATTGAGTTTAACTTAATATGTTTTACCTGAATAATTCAGATCTTCTATCGAAAGCTGTCCCGAAACACAGAAAATATTCAATAAAGCAAATATTAATATTGAATAGTATTGAACACAGTTATTTTTTAATAACACTTTTGGTTTGTATTTGGATTTCTGATCACTTTTTGATTTTATTGAAGCCATTTTCTTAAGCGAAACGTTGCCTTCAAACGAACAAATTCACTATCAAGTTACATGAACGAGTCTCAGCTTTATATAGCAAAAAATTCTACAAATAAATTTAAAATTAAGATAATTTTTTAAAAAGGTTTATGACGTATTGTTTGATAGTGAGAAATATTTTAAGCCAACCGTTTTAAAAATATTTTTGTTTAATAATCCAATTTAATCTCAGTTTAATTGACATAAAAATAAAGTTTATTAAAAAGTTTACACGAATATGTACAAATGCAGTAATTATTTTGTCAATACCCAAGGTTCAAACGTTTTAGTCTGATAACGAGATCATTTATTAGGTAATTATACAATTTTACAAACACTAAATAAAACGTTAAAGATATTAGTTTAAATGTTTATTGCTTTAACATTTCTAAACTCATCTGTAATATATAATTACCGTAGTCTACGTACTGGTGAGTAATGTATGTTTTGGTAGTCAAGTTTAATATTGGAAAATTTTTTATACAATTCTCTTGAAAAATGTTTACATTTTAATAGCCAATGCTTGAAATTGTTTTATAATCGTACAGTGTTGAATAAAGTATAAATTAATACCCACACCCAATTGCAAATCGTGTAAATACACGAAATTAGTACTTTGTACCAAAATTCAAATTTTTTATCTTAGTAGCGTAGAATGAAAATATATTTTGACGTTTTTCATGACTCTTTAATAAATTAGGCTATTTAAATTTAAATTTTTTTCGTATTAAATGACAAAAAGTAAAGTTCTTCTTAAATGTTGATTGTGGCTTTAATTGTGGTTTAAATGATGGTCATATCAGTGATACAGTGCATGGTGCAAAATTGTCGTGTTATTTTGAAAAATTGAATCCAAAAGTTCTAAAAGTACTAATTTAATTGTATAACATCTTGTAAAAAACTAATTCGAAAACACATAATTAAACTCGAGATTAATTATGATTCATTTTTCCCAAACGTTGTTTAAATAATTTTAAATATTCAAAATTACAATCGTTTAACAGCGTAAAGTATACATCTGACTACCAAATTCATATTTGTGACATTGTAATGCTTTTAAGTAAAAAAATTATAAATAGTTAAACTGTTTTTTTTACAATAGATCAGTTTATAATATGGTAAACTTGGGAAAGTTGCCATACTTTTTTTTAAAAGTAGAGCTTTAAGTAGTAAAATGAATCATATTGTTAATATTATTGCTTTTGTCTTTGCAGACAAAATAATATAGCTTATTATCTCATCAATACGTATTGGATTGGGCTCCAATTAAATAGAATATCTAATGAAATCTGATTCTTCAAAAATGTTTGGGAGAGATGGCCGTAGAGCCCTTTAACTTGAAATATAATTTCTTTTCCACTACTGCAATCTGAAAAGTACTTTATGTACTTTTTGACAAGAAGCTCATTTAATCAGTCTATTTTTAGGGGTATTTCGCCTTTTGAACTTTAGTCAAAACTGAGTTTATTTTTATTGCTAATAATAAAATTCTGAAAAAAAATATTAATTCAAAAATATTAAATTAAAAATTTAATTTAATTTAACAAACACCGACAAAGTGTTGGGCATCCTTGAAGAGCTTTCAAATATAGGAAAAAACATAAATTTTTCTTCCCACCCGGAATTAAAGGGAGTATGGAATTTCTCCCAAGACGTCTTTCCCAAATTTACCCTATGTGAAATTAACTAAAAATATAAATAATTAGGATGCGTAACGAAATTTCGAGTACATTATTTTCCTCAATCAAGAACAAAAATTACCTAAATATTAAAAAAAAATAAAAAACAAAATAAAGATCTTGGGCAATACGCAGTTAATGCAAGAAATCCAATTAATGCTTAGTTATTAAAAATCAAAAAAAATTTTAAAAAAGAGGTTCCATTTGAAATTTTTGTACATATTAAAAAGAATTTTCTTACGATACTTGTGAAAAATGTTCCGCGAAAAGGATAAAGACATACACACAAGTTCATTTTTAGTGTACAAATCAGAATGAAACCAATTATTGTGAAACGCTATTTATACTACACATTATTTTAAAATAACAATCAAAAACGTTCGGCATTATCAGTATAGGGGTTATTCACAATGTCATCCCAAAAAAAATTCCCGTCTTGCTTATCCCCTTGGACAACTTTTAAACTTTAACTCATTGTTTATTAATTCATTAGGAGGTAGAACATTCATAAAGAGAAATCGAGCGAAGCATGTCCGTTATTTGGTCAGATATAGGGAATATCGTACGATAATGATTCAGTAACTGATATTGCTATTTTACAGAAGCGGAAAATTGTGCATGATTGTTTTTTTTCCACAAATGCTTCATTTTAAAGTCATTATGCAAGCACGTCATCGTTGTGGCGAATGTACATAATTAAAAAACTGTTGCCAGAAAAATCATAATAACTTCGATTTTGATGAATGCTTTTAATTTTTTTCCGACAATAACAAGTTGTTAACTTTTCGTAAAATATTTGAAACGTTTTAATCTTCAATATAAAATAGGATAGAAATCGAAGATTCCATTGTCTCATACAGGGGAAATAAGTCAGATTTCCTTTAAATGCGTCTGGATTATATTTGTCGACGACTTAATAAGACAACATTTTAATATTAACTTAAATACTCGTAACAAGGTTATTAATTTAATATTTAAATTTCTCAATCCTGAAACAGTTGTATCATTTTGGATTCTTTTTAAACATATAAAAAATATATTAACGAAAAAAAAACAATTATATTTTAAAACTATAAAACATTTTATAAAAGAAATTGTGTTTGGTTTAAATTAAATTATTAAATATTATATTAAAATTGTAATTATTATAAAACTGTATTGAAAAATCATTACATTTTAAGAGCTACTGCTTTCTCCATAAACTCCTTTTTAAGCGCACAGTATTTAGTTTTATACAAGTATAATTTGATGTAAATGGTGGAATAGAGGTTATTAAATCACGAATTTACCAAATAAGTACAATAATAATGTTCAATTTCAATAAATTGGTATGTCACCTACCTTGCGTGAAAATTTTAAAATATTACCGCTTGTGCTGAAAAGTAAACCGTTACAGAACCAATTTGCTGTTTTAGAATTATATTATAATGTTTATACGGTTTACATTCAACTTTATTGTTTTAAAATAATATAATATAATCTGTCTCTAGAAAAATTCAATATGCGGATGACCTTCTCCTGCTTGTTGAATCAAACTTATTTGAGGAAATTTAAGGCACATTGTATTCTGACTTAGAANTTTTAGAATTATATTATAATGTTTATACGGTTTACATTCAACTTTATTGTTTTAAAATAATATAATATAATCTGTCTCTAGAAAAATTCAATATGCGGATGACCTTCTCCTGCTTGTTGAATCAAACTTATTTGAGGAAATTTAAGGCACATTGTATTCTGACTTAGAAATTAGGAACAAATACTACAAGGACTGGAGAACCAAACCCTGCTGAATCAGAGGTAACACTGTTCCATTTGAATAAGCGGAAGGCAACTGAAACGTTCAGAGTGATCTTCGATGGAGTTCTAGTAAAATAAAATCCTAATCCAATGTATCTCGGTTTGAAACTGGATCGCTCGTTGACATTTGAAGAACATCTTACCGGCTTTTCCAAAAAGCTTACGGTAAGAGTCAATATTGATTAGAAATAAGCAGGAACCGGCTAGGGGCGCCAAAGCAAAAATACTGGGTCCGAAGTTCTTGGTTTGGTCTTCTTTACACTATTGCGATTAAAAATACTACTATTTTCTAAGGTACTTTATTATTCTCAACTCAACATCATTTAGCAATCACTGTTTGGAATACAATTTAAAATTCAGTATCATATTTATTGCATGTGCACCACTTTTCGGGAATACCGGCATCTTCGCAGGATCTATCCA
>JXOV01005707.1:297-17214 GCA_001014945.1 Clogmia albipunctata
TTATTATGAATAAGCTATTTTAAGGCAAATATATTGACTTTTGTAATGAAATATACCCTGTCAAATCTATAATTAAGGGTCGTCAAAACAAACAATTTGCTTAGTGTTAAAAACAGTCGAAACATTTATGTAAAGAGTATTATACATAACATAATTAATGGTTTTTGTAACCATAATGAGCATATGATTATCAGATAGCAAAGGTATATTTATTAGACATATGAAAAGATACAGTTTTGAGGATCCCAAATTGAGCATCAACATAAATGATTCACATACATTATCAATCCAATACGTCTGAATCAATCTATGAAATAATAGCTAAAATTCATTCAGAATATTATATAACATGTACTTTATACTAGTTATTATAAAAAAATCAGTTCATGCCTAAAACAAAAATTTTATATCATTTTGTTTGAAACAAATCATGAATGAAATTTTTTGCAAATATTGTTCACGTTCATATTATAATATTTTAAATGATATAGGCCCGAATTTCAATTTTCACTGATTAGTAGCGTTTTTAGAATTATTTGACCTTTTGCACACTTTTTGTGGCTTAAAATTTTGTTTATTTGGTAAATTAGATGAGATTTTTATTATTCCCTAAGGAAACCCATTTTTCAAACAAATTGGAATTTTAGTGAATAAAAACTATGNCTATGTGTTCAGCATAAAAACTACATAATTAATCGCAATTAAGTCAAAACACTATAAACTGAAGCTTCAGAGCAAATTAAAACACAATAATTTGTTGGAGACTTGAGCGAGCAATCAAACGACGAACTCGAAATTCCCAGTTTCTTACATAAAACCAGCTGTATAATGTTACATGTATGGTCTAAAAAAATCAACTGGTCTTATTTTTATACCTGATTAGTTGTTTAATAAGGTAATACTATCAGTATTAAGTTTAAAAATTATTCCAGTGAGGTATCAATTTCTCCCCGAAAAATGGCAATTTGCATCACAGTGCAAAGGCGAGTTTTCAGCATTTTCAAATTGAAAACCGGCTTGAACATTCTTAGAGTCAATTTTTTCAAAATTCTCTCTAAAAAACTACAAAAATTAAACGAATTTTTACTATTCATATTTCCAATAGTACACTTTGAAAAATGCAATATAAAATTAAAGCTAATTGTTTAATAAAAAATACAACAAACAATATTATACATTTTTTTTCCTTTAATTTTGGATTTTATTGTTTTTTATTTATTGTTTTAAAATACAATGTGAATGTTTGGAATTAAATGAAACGTAATGAAATAATTAGAATTAAAATTTTATTTATTTTACAAAATTTTTTGGTGAAAATTGACCATCATAAGCAAAGTCAGAGAAAAATCCATTAAGGTTTTCTTGAAAATATTATTCTGATTTTCGGAATTAAAAAATACAATGTTAAATTTGTATGGGAATAGTTTTTCTCCTCTCTATAATACAGTCATAAATTCGATAAAAATATTTAGCCCACACAATTTAACAATATAATTATAAGACGACCAATAATAAGCTATATGTACTTTATAAAATCAACTTAACATTGTATGCTCATTACCCAACGGCACTATGTAATCATTGTAAAATACTGTAAATATGAAAACAAAAAATTGAATAACGATATTTTATATATATGGGAATAGTTTTTAATATTTTCCCACATCCTTCGGCTTTGACAAAATAATTGCCATGCAATCCTTTTTGTCATGAAAAATTATCATGATTAATAGAAAATGGATCTATTAAAAAAACTTTGAAGGTATATTACTGTTATTTTTAATTCAAAGATTTTCTTATCAACTATTGTTTTTTGTTTTAATGATTTCATCTGCGAATTTAAAACCAATAATTTTTAGTTTTGCATTTTATTTGCGAAACTATTGATTTACAAAATTTAGATATTTGTATCAAACTAATATTAAATGCATAATCCATAATTCTCCATATAACAATTTCTTAGAAAAATCAATTTTTAGATGCTCTTATCGATTTCTGCTTTGAATTTATTACATAGGAAATAAGAACGCCAGACGTGCATTATGTTCTTCTTATGAATTTCAGGGGATTATAAGAGAGATTTTACTTATTACACAGTTTCAGGTTGAACTAAGTAAGAAACAATTTTAATTAAAACAATAAGGAAAGCTCCTTTAATTTTTATTTCTTCGGAAAAGTTTGAGTGGCACAAAATATAGAAATGTTACATTATGGAGAAACTATTAAATTAATTTGTATTTAAGTACCTGAAGAAGTAAAGTAAAATGAAATAGTATTTAGTAATGAGTTTACAATTAAAACTGTGCTACATCAACAATAAACGTAGCATTAAGCACTTGATATTACGTTCATACAAGTATCCTTTTTTAAAATGTTGTTTATTTAAGTTCCTGGACATGTAAGCACACCAATGGATACAGGGGATAATTAATGGGGCTAAGAGTAAAGGGAGTACAAGTATAAGAATATGTGTATTACATATTTTCATTCAAGTTTGGTCTTGCTGAGTATCCTGTTGATGCTTGGAGCTATAAGGTGGACAGCCGTGTTGTTGGTATGTAGTTCAAGTCTGAACCCATACAGACCCATGCAGACGTGATGATAGGCATTTGGAGATCTCTCGAAATGATGGAGCTATCCCAGATCTGAAAGGCGAACAAAACTTTAACTTTGCCTTGAAACTGACTAGCTTCAAATTACTTTATCCAAGTATTCAAAAAAAATTTAATACTAAAATTAAATCGCAGAATAGGGAGCCGACTATAGAAACATAGCATAACAACCATTATCTTACATGTTAAAATTGGTAAGTGGGCAAACTATCCGCTTGGGGATTATAACCCCTATGTTGAAAATTGTCCACTGTCTTGTGAGAATGGCTAGGATAAAGTTTTTCCAATAAAAGATCGACTTATCTTTTCTTCAACTTTTTATTATCCTTTCGCTGCCTTAAACTACAAAAACTGTAAGATTTACATTACATTGGAATAGATAAATTACATTTTGAAAATAATAAATACATACATTAAGTGGATTAACATAATTCAACAGTTTTACGGCAGAACTTCACAATATTACAGGAAAAAATGTGGTCAATATTCACAAATATCTGTAGAACAAAAATACTATAAATCAATTAAAACAACAAATTGATAATAAATGACATAACTGATATCAACAGTAGAACACCCTATTAATATATAAAATATGTGGATAAGATAATTGTCCAGGTGTATGAAAACATATCATTAGGTGTATGGTGGACAGCCATGCGCCGCTTCACGTCATTCGTCTTAACTCTCCCTGCTAACCACCATTTCTTAACCTAAATTACTTATTGCTATCGATAAAGTAATTACTTTAAATAATCTTCATAGAATTTGAGTGGGAAAGGATAGAAGTGTTTATTAAACTCATTCAGAACCGCACACTATGGAAGTATAGGTTTAGCCACTTTAAAAGGGGGGCATGCATATAGTTATTTGTATTGTTAGTTTGAATTAACATCTAATTTAGAACTACAAATCATGTGACAATGTTGTGGAGTGTATTCTCACATCACTGTCGATAGGCATTATTAAGTTTTTAAGATTAGTTTAAATGATTTTTATTGTTTTTAAGCCACTCTAGTGCTAAAAAAAACCATTTCCTTGTAAAACATACACGTTTTATCAAAATATTTCCATTTTAACTATTAAATTCTTTTGTTATATGCCTTTAATTGTAGTTAGCAATATTTATTGGCCGATGATTTCGAAGAAGAGCTTTTGAAATGTATTTTATTTTCATAGAATTATAAAGAGTTTCGTTTATGATCCGGATCAATATAAACTTCAAAAGTTATCCTTTATTGGCATGGATGAGCATTACGTTCTCACTAAGAGGAATATGTTTTAAAGTTTGCAAATATTGATGTTATTAATAGCATCGTCTTAAGATAAGCTGATGGCGTTATAAAAGTCCAATATTGGCTCGATGTAGTAGCAATAATCATTGGACTATTTGAGACTGGGGGTGCAATAAGTTTAAGTTGAAATTGATTTTAAACGAGGCAATTACGTAATGAAATTTAATGGTTGTTCATGATCCTTAGATGGTGAATTAAGCTGCCATCAAAGAGATCCCTTTAATAGGGCGAGACGTGAGGTTGTCGGCGAATAAAAAATGTTTAGCATGCATTCCAGAAATTTGTCTCAATTATTTTGTTCGATGTTCTCTTTGAGAAAATGAACAAGTACAAAAAAGGGAGCAGAAAATTCCACGAATTTCTCCCATACAGAATTCCATCATCTATTCTGGTGAAAAACTGATGAGAGTAATCGGTAATAATAATCGCCATAAACTCATGTACTTATGATGATTTCAGCACATTAATTCTGCGAAATGACGAGCAGCGGGGCGTGGAAGGGGCACTTTGACATACAAATGAGGTGTACTGTTGTGAGCAGCACACACATCAAAATCGTAATGTGAAAATTGCCCTAATTTAAGAGCACATAAATTTGAGCGCCATAAAAATAATTCGCAAGCCCCCCTCTTTTAAGCATATTCGGTTAGTCGAGATATGTGCATAATAAATGTCGTTCACACTATCGGCCACAAGTATAAATCCACTCGTTATTCATCCCGTTCCCATGGCGCTATATGCATTTGAATATTTTATGCTTAAGCGGAATTTTATTATGAGAGGACTTGTGACTAAATCTAGTATTTTATTGATATAAATTTAAATAATTCTCGGCACGTAAGAGAATTTATGGCAAAACTTGAAACGGTCTGTTTTTCGACATTTACGTTATTACCGTTATTTCGAAACAAGTTACACAAGCTTCCTCATATCTTGTTATTTATAAATCAGATTATAATTGTACTTTATTGCAATTTTTTTTTAATGTTTGGAACAAGGTTTATGACTTTATTGTCATGATTTATTATGTTATTACCATGTTGTATCTTATTATAGCTCCGGATTACAAATTTTGTTGTAAAGTAAATTTCTAAAAATAGTACTTCCGAATTTGCCACTTATTTATAAACTCAGTTGTATTTTTTAGCACTTGAGATGTTTTCTTTTAGTATTATCGTAACCTTTATAATTCTATTTTCGGCGTTTGTCGTTTTAATTTGAAATGGGAAAAGTTCAATACATAATCAATGTTGAATTAGACTAAATATAATATTTATTCTGTTAAGAAACCTGAAATAAAAAGGTTTTTAAGTCTGTAATGCCCAAGTTTTTATTGAATTAGGAAAATTGCCATTGAGAAAAAATTATCCGTATAGAAATTTAAAAATAAAATAATTATAGATTTTACAGTTTCCAAAAGTAGTGGGCTTTTTGGCACGAATAGTGGGAACGAACCGTTTCCTACCAGGCGCCTTCACCATACATATTTTATTAGTCAAATTATAAGTTCTCACCAGCTCTACTTTTGATTTATTTGAAAGAATTAATTAAAAAATAATGGATTTCTTTTATGAATTTGAGGGTTAAGTTTAGTTTTTTGGACTTGTTGCCTAAATTAAGGGTGTTTTTCTTGTTGCTTAAGTGGTTAAATGATATTTGCACAAGTATTAAATGATAAGTTTTTCTTCAGTTCTTCATTTAAGTTAATAAAAAATATTTAAACTTTACAAAACGAGACCATCATCTCAACATAATATAATTTGAATAGACACATATGGCCTAACTGCTTGTTTCTTTAATAAAGATAAATTGAATTCTACTTGATACAAAATTGTACAAACGATGTTGGAAAAAATACTTTTACCTAAAACTGTGAGTTGAAAAAATTATATTTAAACTTTAATAACTTCTAATTCAATACTTTACTTTATAGAATCTCAAATTGATATTAATAAGTACGTGTATCTAATTTATAGCAAAATTTTGTAATTTCACGGTTTGTAATTATCCGTGTGTATTGAATAATGGACAATTCTATTCTACGAAATAATGACCGGCCCTTCAGCGAATGAATAGGATAGAAAAAGTTCAAATGTATTAACGATCTCCACAAAACAAACACAGAAATAATTTAGCGTTTGTTTTGTGGGAAACTTTTGCTTCAGAACATGAGTTCTGAAAGTTTCCATTACGCGTATGTTTTTATTGATTTTATCGAATATTAATTCGATTTAGCATCGTCAGCGATTCCCAGTGGAAATATCTGAAAACTAACCATTGAAATGAACTGAAAATAACAGGTTTTATTCAGTATTTTAAATCTTTATGAATTTGACGGAATTACGGTCGGAGTGAGGCAGAAGTTAAATCAATGTTACAGAATTGGTTCGCTCGAAACCATCGCAGGTGCGAGTCCTAGGCAGACCGTAATTTTTTTCTTCCGAATTTCATATCTCGTTTTCACTAACAACAACTTATTTGATTAAAATTTGTCTAATATACTTTTATAAAAAATAATATCCCGACCTCAACTGTCGAACAACTAGCATCGTCAATACTATTTGTTCGAATTCAGACCAGTTTTCAAAACTTAGATGAAGAACCCAGAATCGAAGAGATAAACTGTATCTTTCTATAATGCTAGTTATTTGCTGCTACTTAACGAATGGATACATTTGAAAGTTATGAAAGGGATGGTCTTCTTCGAAGTGTGTGTGTTCTTTTTCGGTGGCAAGAACCTTTCAATAAATAGGCCGTAATAGAATCATCAGTTCATGGTGCTTATCACATCCTAACTAATAATGAATCATAGACATGACATTGAATTATGAAAGATTGGCAAATAAATATATAGGGCATTTGAAAACTTTGATTTCGGTAACGGTTTTTGTCGATGAAGAAGAACTTTGGAATTTAAATTTTATATGAATAAGAGTATTATAATTAGATCAACGAAATACCTCATCATAAAACACAAGTTCTTATTGAGCTTCATTTGCACGTTCGGAATAAATTTACTTGAACATTATTTTGTTGGATTGGCGTTTTATTTGCGAAGCTATCCAACAGATGACGACAAGGAGGACGACATGAACACGAGTCAAGTCACCTCCATTTATATTAGAGCGTAAATACAAATGGCGAGGGCAGGACGAAAATTAATTTTATTGCTTTTGCGGTTGTATCTGTCTGTCTCCACAGCCTCTTTTATTTCTAAAATATACTTCTCTCTATTTGCAGATATATTGCCGTGACGCAGCCAATAAAATATGCAAAGCATAAAAATAGCCGACGTGTTTGTTTAACGATATTATTAGTTTGGGCAATATCAGCAGCAATCGGTAGCCCCATAGTCCTGGGGCTCAACAATACACCGGACCGTGTTCCCGATCTGTGCGTTTTTTACAATAGTGACTTTATCGTTTACTCATCGTTAAGTAGTTTCTATATACCGTGCATCATCATGGTCTTTCTCTACTGGAACATATTTAAGGTAAGTGGCCAGCGCCCTTTTCCAGCCCTTATCTGATTTTCCACTTTAACTGTTTTTCGGTGAAAATGGCTACGTCAAACCAAACCGACAAGCTGCTAATTAGCATTAATATTTTTATTATTTTTATCAAGCGGAAACTATTAAAATTCGTTACTTGAATAAAATTCTCTGTGAGCAATCAATTAACCCAGGTTCTATTTTTAAATTAGGTTAAGTATAGGGAGTTTTATTATTTTATTTATTCGCTCACCTGAAACAAAGTTATATTTATCATATTGTTTTCTATGTTTCTATGTAAAGTAATGGAAAATTTCTTGAACTAATGAAATCATGAAGGAATATAGCTCTCACCATATTGAGGGTGTCCTAAAATTAAGCCTTTAAATATAAATTCGTTAAATGAATTTAAAAGTATTTTGGTTAGGAATAACACTTGTAGGACTATATCCTTTTCATGATGATATTCAAGAATAATTGGCACAATGTCGATGAAATTAAAAATCTACTATTAATATTTTGATTCCATCGAAAGATACTTATAGATGAAGATATTGGTGCTTAATTAAGGTGATGAGGTCTCGTAAAGATAAGATATATTTGAAATAAAAGCTTCAAAATAAATTAGTAAGTTTAAATTCAATCATTTCTAAAGGGCTATCGGTTAGAATCAATTCACTATCAAATAAGTCATATTGCTAATGGTCCACAGACACTGTGAATTATGGTCATAACTGCATTTCTTTTTCCTTGATATCTTTGGAATGAAAAGGCGCTGAAACTTCAAATTTAAATTATGATTATCGAAAATTATCAGCATAACTAATATATGGGACAATCATTATCCAAAAATTAGCAAAATCTTTATTTTCTTCAGTGCCATAACATTAATTTGTAATCTGTTAAGAGATATATTGTAGGTAAATAAAAAAAATCCAGCTGTTTTTTGTTCCAGAGATATCAAGAAGAAACGAGTGCGGCTTAAACCTTTTTTACGGTATATACTTACGGGAAAGACTTTTCACCGGAATACGTTACCTTTTTCAGTCGCCGATTTTCTCAATCCCGATGAAAGAGAAATCTCAATTGGTTTCTGAAAATGGATTTAATCAATTTAGTCAAAAGTTCTGTATGTGTGTTCGTGTAAATTAAACTCGCGACGGACAGTTGGATGTTAATTAATTTACGGCTGAGAATAGACTAAAGAGTAACAATTGAATCAGCGCTCATTGGGTTTTGCAAAAATGAAAGATGCTTATTCGACGCAATCCCTGTCGAGAGGGCCTGAAGAGAAATAACGGGATCGAATAGAGCCGGAAAAAAGTCGCCGCAAAAACTGTCATTTGATATGCGCCTTCACAATATATTTGTGCCTAGCCGTTTTAAANGAATCAGCGCTCATTGGGTTTTGCAAAAATGAAAGATGCTTATTCGACGCAATCCCTGTCGAGAGGGCCTGAAGAGAAATAACGGGATCGAATAGAGCCGGAAAAAAGTCGCCGCAAAAACTGTCATTTGATATGCGCCTTCACAATATATTTGTGCCTAGCCGTTTTAAAAGATTTATAGGAAATATTAATAAGGTTATATTTAGTGTTTTCATTTGATTTTTTTGTAAATAAAATTGGACCCTAATTTTATATTACAATTAATTGTTATTTATATTGTTATTTATATTAAATATCCCTAAACATTCCTTTGATGATTCTTTTGTTCAAATATATGATTTACATTTATTTATAAAGGTAATATAATTGGTGTTTATTTGAATCCAACAATCAACATTGCATGCCTTTATAAAATTGTATTTGCAGAAACAGTTTATTGATTGCCTTACATTTATCAAAACAAAGAAAAGTAACTTGGGAGTTTATCATGAATTAAAAAGAACATGCAAATACAATTAAATATAATGAGGATAGTATTGTTTTGCTGGAGGATATAAATAAGTAAAAGTTTACTTGTTTTCCTTAACGTACATTGATCTTCTTCGTCAGTAATAGTAATTGGCAAAGACAATAAATTGAAAATAATTGCATTTACTGAATAAACAATTAAATTATAATTATCATTTATTTTCTCCATTAAAAGAAATTTACAATTGTTATTGATTAACTTTAACAATAAATTGTTATAGTTTTATTTTATATGAGAGTAAGGTTTCGTTTCAAATTCATATATAGGATTCAACTGGGAAAAAAGTCCGAAAGGAAACGAAATTGCGATAATGTGAAAAGGTTAAATTTCAATAATTCATGGTCAGGTTGTATAGTTTAATAAATAATTTAAACGGGCAATTAAATTATAAGGTGGGCAAAAACCCTTGTGTGTATAATTGGCCGTGGGGAATTTTCCAGCGATTTGCCTTTAGTACGAGTCCTACTGCCAAATTGTTTCATATTGCCCTTTGGCACACAATCCACAATATAATTTGAACGAGAACGACCACATTATCGGGCGAGCATGAAAATCGATAAAAATGGAATTCCTTTCAAATAATCGGTGCACAGTATTTCGTTTAAAGAATTTAAAATTTATTTATATAAAAAAAATTCTTGGAATTTTCTTGAAACCATAACAAATGCTTAGTAAAAAGATTTTAAATTTGTTAAATTCGGTTTTATATCTTTTTATGTGGAAGATAACCTTATCACGTGTCCAACCTATAGCGCTCTCGTGTGTGGTGCTAAATCACGATTACATTACACATTTCAATAATTATTTAAATATAATGTCAGATTTTGAAGATAATGTGCCGCTTTACCAATTGTAATGACAAAAATTGAGACGGCAGATGGTCTCTTGAAATTGCAATGTGACTTTTTGGAATTGCAATGCTAAAAGTTGCAATTGTAATTCAAAAAGGTGTAATTATCATTTATTAATTATAAATTTACTTGAATACAATTATAAATTGGTTCTTCACACATAGTAGGTTATTCAGTTCTATAATACATTATATTTTAAAGTTTTTTAAGTTGTATAATGAGTTAAAAGACCTGATTGTTTAAACAATGATGTTTAATGTGCTGCTGAACTAGTTCAATTATAATTTTTAATTGGCCATTACCCCTATTTGAGTTGAGTTAAACAGATTAAGAAAACATTCGCATAAGAAACCGACCCATATATTTAGTTATATCTCATTCGGTTATTGAGATATAGTAATGACCCGGGCACCCGTCTGGGTGGTGCAGCTACTAGTTATAAGTTTTGGTTCTAGTTTATAATTACATGCATTTAATTGAGAGATTTTAAAATTACGAGTATTGGATAAAATTATTCTCCAATCAAATTTATTTTTATATATTAAAGGAAATTAAATCCAAAAAAAATATTTAATTTGATTTTTCCTGTTTAAAGGAATACTGTGCGACTTTGGGTTTCGGTACAACTGGAGAGTCGTCTGCACTTGTCCCAGGCTCATACCTGTCCCCATTTTACAAACACATACACCTACTTTGGAATCCAATAAATGCTTGGCAATATGTATAAGTTTTCCCATATTTCGGATATTTTACGTTATTATATTTCCAAGGCAGGCAGGCAGGGAGGCTCTAGAGTGTAGAGAGTAGAAGTGCCTCTGTAGAAGGAGGCAGGTGAATCATTTTTCCGCAAAAACGGAAACTATAGGAACGTAATGAGGCGAACGGTGAACACGAAGGTGAAAAATGTGAAAATCAGATTCGAATAATGGCATATTTTACAATAAATCACCCCCCATGATACGAATGTGTGTTTCAACGGTAAAAGACTCACCGTTAGACACAGATCCGTGACCAATAAATTCTCAACCCTCGCACAGCTGGAGGAGTTTCTGGAGCAACGGCGGCACATTAACGATTCCAATCATCAATCGAAAAGCTGCTCGAGGGTTCGACTTCATCTCAAAGGGGGCTCTACTCGAGTCGATGATGTGATCATATTTTGTGTTTTTTTTCCTTTACCTTAACCACACACAAATTAGGCTTTACATATTTATAGGAATACATGTAGTGCTTTAGTTAAAAAGCTAAAAATATCTGATTCTGAACATAATTTATCTATAAATTGTATAATACGGAATTTAACCTTTTAATTTAAGACTATGTTTCATTCTTAATATACACATAACCCACATCGAAATCAATCGAGATCTATTATATAATATTATCCAAGTTTTAAAACTCAGTTGACAATTTTTTATATCTGTATTTTAGTTAATGTGGTTTGGCTTTTGTATGCTTTACAGAAATTTATTTTGCTTTATATAACTAACAGAACTTATTCATAATTTGTTTACTTATAAGTAAATACAAGCAAATGAAACTATTTAGCATTTAATTGAAATTATTTTATAATTTTGTGGATATAAAAATCGAAATAAATATAAATATTATTTATTACAATCATTTATTGTTTTAAATTTCAAAAATTAAAACAATGTAGTAGAATACTACAAAAGAAGAAAAAACATCACCAATTTCTCATCAAGCCTTCCCTGTGCAACAATTTTATTTTAAAACAGCATGATGAGTATAGTAAAGTATCCAAATATATATTGAAATCCCTCACATTTTATTATATTGTACTCAATCTATTTTTCAAAATTTTATGTTTACTATTACAATGTATTGGAAATGTTTAAACAAATAAAATCATTTGGTATAATATAGACTATAAACGATGTATTATTGCGACTGTTGCAAATTCTTTGTTCTCCCAGATCAATTGAATAAAGTGACACACGAGTCTCTTCCGATAACGTATTGCACATTTATTAAAAGCTATAAAAAACAATACACTTAGTCAAAATAATATATAAAAATGACGATTTATCTCTCATTTGCTGTTTGTACATAAGAATTTACAACAGAAATTGAACGACAAATTTGGCCTTTTTTCCAATTAGTATTATTTTCGTTGACCCGTTATCTGTCCTCAATTTGCCGGCCCGGTACAAATCCAATTGAAGTTCAATTTGAGGACAATTAAACGTAAAAATATGTAACAGCGACTATTAGACTTTACTCGAGACATCCTTGATTAAAAATAGTCAAACAACAGATCTGATGCTGAAGATATGTAGATCAAAGAAAGGGGTAGTTAGGATTTTCTTCGCTATTCTTTGAGTTTGGCAAAAATAACAAAATGGTACTTCAGTTACTTCGTAATTCTTGACTGATAATCGTCTGCGGACTGATCACGGTAGATGCAATTTCAAGATATGAAAATGGGATTTCAAACCTGATTCATCCCACCAGTGTGGAAAATTTTTTCAAAACAAGGCACATACTATATATGGGCTGAATTCCCAGAATTACGATATACAAGTGATGGCTAAGTCTGGAAATTTCAATGAAGATGCCCCAGATGACTGATTTTTTTTGGATATTTAACTATGGACACTCACTTTTTTGGGTACTCAAACCTAAACTCATTCGCAAAATGAATATATAAATGCTTATTATTTTTTAACTAAGTTTTGCTAGTGCAGAATTAAATGTGTTTTTATTTGGATAATTTCACTATATTTAAAATAGAGTATAAAATCAAGTAAAATAAATAATAAAATTTAATTTAATTTAACAGTTAAAAAAAGTCAGTTAAGAACTCTATTATTACCTGAATAGCATTGCTCCCCTCTGCGGAATACTAAAGTCAGCCACTTGTTTCAGTATTTCCACATGTAGTTGGTGAAAGTGCGTAAAAGGAAAGCCAAAAAAGCGTGTAGAGAGAACGTGAATAGGGATAGCAAATTGTTATCGAAATATGAAATGTATAAATAACAATCGATTGTTATTGCTTGTCATATGTGTCGATTGCTCTGTGTCTTTTGCGAAATGAGGACAAGATGCGAAACGTGGCAACTTACATTGCCAGCAGGGGTACAATTACCATTTCCGGGACCAGAAGCATTTTGCAATTTCTTTATTCAAGTTTCCGGTTTTTTATCGGCCCCGGTTTTCGTCTCTCTTTCAAATAATAATACCTGAGCACAACAACACGAGTAAAATTTAACATGCTGAATACAGTAAAATTAAAATGTCTCTAAGGATCTATTTTTAGCGTGTGTTCCGAGGAGGAGCTGTCCAACGCATACGATTATATTTAGAACAAAAGGGAAACAGCTGGTTAGAGACCCATTCATATGTAACGGTTGACTAATTTCTGATTTCCGAAGCAAGCTGTTCTCAATCCTGCATGCCTTCTCTCCCACTCTGCTCCACACTTCCTATTCCTTATTCCTATCCATTTTTCATAGATTGGTAAACATGGTTTTATAAATAAATTTGCCATGTCCCTAATATTCCCTCGTGTTTACACGAGATAGAGACTAAAGAGAGAGGAGCTATGTAGTTGGATGGGAAATTGAATGTCTTTAGAAATTCCAATTTATTTGCAAATAATGGCACTAATAATTTGTAATCTTGGATGAGAGTCGATAAATTCCAATCCAAATTCTATTATATATGCAGATGAGGAAATGGGAATCAGACTTTACTACATATACTCGTAATAAGCTAGTAAATCTAGAAAGCATTTTACCCATCAAAGGCGAATAATACACAAATTATAAACGCTTTTCTAACTGGATAATAGTAATTTTAATAGTTTTCTGAGCTTTCATATTATCCCAGTAAATGTCAAAGTGAATCAAGTTGCTGGAGACTGTAGCATAAAGTCGTCGAAAAATGCCATTTAAAATATGGATTTATTTTTTGAAAAGCATTACGGAGCTGGTGGTTGGATGGAGGCGCCTGCTGAAAATCCGTCTCTTTGAAGAAAAATTCCTTTGGTTCATGGAATAAATCCCTCGACAGTGATGAAATTTACTTTATGAGTCAGGATATTTAAATCCATCTTATATTTATACATACATAACGAGATTTCCGTTTTGCACACTGCAAGAATCGAGAGTGTTGAAATATTTATTTTACTTTTGTGGCAAGACGAATAAGTGGAAGAACAACAAGAATAATAAAATAATAAGAAGAGTAAAGAAAAATGGTGTTTTCCGTTTTTTCCCAAACAAAAAAAACCATTCCCTTACCTAAGAAGCGGCAGAGTTGACGGCTCCATTTTAATGATAAGAAACAGCTTGTGGGGTTTATTGATCCGTATCAATAAAAGAGCGTAGAGATTTATTTGCAAAGTTTGCATTTAAATTCAATCAATTTACACAAATAAAATCGAATCATCATCATCCAATTGAAGTGAATTGGATTGGATTGGACGGGAGAGAGCTTTCGAGATAAATAATTTAAATTTCCAATTGACTGGCTCATTCATTTCGGCCGGATCATAAATTCCAATCCAAATAGTTAAACACCAAATAAATTATTGAATGAGCTCCTCAAGTTGACATGGATCCGTTTTTATCATCCCCTCATATATCCCTCTAGAAATAGAATGGAAACGTCCTAATCGCTTTTAACCAATTTTTCATGTGGCAGAGAGGACTGTTGTGTGGAATGAAGCAGCGCCGCAAAATCACCCAGAAATCCTCTAATGTTCTGGTGAATTTAGGAGGTTTTTTCCCGGCTCTCCTCGTTGTGGGGGGAATGGGAGAAATATGTCAAGCTATAATGTCACGTAATAAGCGAATAATATGTTGATATCGTTGCTATCATCATCATTATTTAATAAAGGATCCTACAGCCCAATCTTGGTCTAACAAGTTTATATATTACACGCTGTCAACTTCTATTAGACGTCTAAGAATTGTCCCTAAATTTATTATATTACACCCGAAATCTCAGTCGTGCCATTTATTATTCGAAACAAAACCTGTCACAATCGACGACCCTATTATTTGTCCTCCTGACAGCCATCAGCGAGCAGTCAGTTTCCCCAGTCTTTAACACAGCACCAGTCCCATTGGCTTTGGCTTCTTCTGTTTGCCGAACAGAGCCAAAACTTGAAAAGACACAACTCAAGGCGGATTGTATATGGTGATGCATGTCGCTTTGTCTTACCAATATTGGGTTGGTTCGAAGGTTTTATTGATTGGTTTTTGCTGTATAAATCTTTCATTTTAAGTAACTCATTAATTTTTTATTCAAAATCAAATCTAATAAATTAAAGTATTATAAAACACAATTTAATAAAGTTCAAGAGTTATGCTTCTATTTATGTTCTAGTAGTACTCTTGTGAAGTAACTTCTCATGTTTTTATTTTGTTAACCATAAGTATCGATTCGATGCTCAATGTCATAAGAAAGTTCATAAAGTTTCTTTCAAAGTTCAATAGTAAACTTTATATTTGCGTTCGTAATGTTGACTTTATTAACATTGCAAGTATGTGGTTATTCGAGTTGACTAACGATATCTCAATGTCAATTCAATTTCCACAAAATTGAAATTTTAATGTAGTAATAAATAACTTAAGGGTGGTTTTATACTTGTGCTAAATAGTACAATAGAAGTTGTCGTACAGTGAACATAGATGTATTCTTAGACATGAACTTTAATAAAAATAAAAATAAATGAAATGTTTTTTTTTATAAATAGAACTTTTAGAAAGGACCCAACACTTCTTAAGGAATAACTTTGAGAGTTTATTTTAATTACGAAGACTTTTATTTTTAGACGAAATGTCTCCACAATCCAAATAAAAGAAATAAAGAAAACCTGACTTTACCCTTATCAAACATTAAGTCATCTGCATACAGAATATTGTAAGATTCCTTTTGCGAATACTTTTTAAATGAAAAGGATAATTAAATCTTATATTTTTTCGAAAAATAAAATAATTTTCATTTAAAAAAAATGAAAGAATTTTCTTTTTATAAAATCCAATTTAAACTGATAATGAAGAATAAAGTATTTGAATGAGATTCAAATAAGCAAGTATGTTTTTTGTTTCAAAGAAACGATTAAGGTTGAACAAAGTAAATTGAATTTAAAAAAAATTCACCTCTTTATTCCTGCAACCGGTTCGCTGTACACTGTCCCCAGAGTCTACAAAAACAACATACACTGTAATTGCTTTCGTTCCTTCAAGCAGCGGAATAAATTCGTATTTTAGGTTTTTTTTAAGATATTTTTATTTAAACTCTTTATTATTTTACTTTTGCTAATACAAACAAAGAATGTATAAAGTTAGAATACATTCCTAATATTTTTACATAGACAAACTAAGTAATCAATTAAATATGGGGTGAAATATGAATGAACCCAACGAACCAAATATTAAAACACACTTTTCGTCACCTGAAACTTAAATTTTAGACCAAAATAACACATCAACATGATTAATACAATTAGATCTTCAATTTATATAAATCAATATCTTTATTGTTTACGTAATTTACATAAAACTGAAACATTTTTCAATAATTGAATTTCCACAATTCTCTTGTTTTTCTTTAGCGAATCACAATTTCCGCACCATAATTCACTTCAAAACACTTTACTTGATCATTTCAATGGGTATTTTAATTTGAAAACCTTGAATTATAACTGAAAATTAACAAAATCAATCGAATTGTTTTTTGGAAGAAAATGAAACGTCAAATATAGCGACGTTATTAATGAA
>JXOV01005710.1:913-13535 GCA_001014945.1 Clogmia albipunctata
TAGAAAAGTTTCACTTTTTATTGAAGCATAAATTAATGAAAAAAAGTACTTTTTATATCAAAATTGGGAAAATATTTTTAAATTCAGTTTTGAGGTAACCTTTATCTAAAAAAAAAAATTTCCCTTTCAATTCCTGTAAGGAACATGGGGAGTCGCAACCTCAACCAACGGGTTTTTGCGACATTTCGGTGACTGTTTGTTTTCAGTGTATTATTACTCAATTAATAGCACCTAGACCAGTTTGAAAAAGGACCCAGTCAATCCTATCCGCCCAGGGATCGAACCCTTGACTCCGAAGAGGCAGCCGGATGCGTTAACACATCGGCCACGAGACAGATAACCTTTATCTAAAGTAGCTATCTATTCCAGTTCAGAATTCACTTATATACTATTTGTCTTTGATTTTGACTTAGAATGTAATAAAATTTAAGAGACAACAATTAAAATTTAAATTTGTTTAGTGAAGAATTTTTACTGTATCAGTATATCCCTAGTAAATTTGATAAAATAATCAACTTCGTTATCAGTAAATCTTAAACAAATATTTTGCAATAATTGGATGAATGGAGTAAAAATAGTCATGAGTATTAACTAAGTAATCATATATAAAATATATCAAATATAAATTCTTAAGATTCATTTTGTTTTTAATACATAAAATAATTTGTCTTAAAAACTGGTGGAAGATAGAAGTGATTAGCTTTAAATGAAGATGATCAATAATAATTGATGTGAGACATAAATCAACAAAATAAATGAAATATGATCTTTAATCTTTTGTTTTTTTTTCTGCAAACCCATTGGTGAGAATTTAAGTTTTACGTACTGAGTTTGGTGACTAATTAAGCCATTAAAACATAACTACTTTAAAAAATACAATGACAAAAGGCAAAAACAAAGAAGTTTACAGTTTGAAATTTAATATAGTGACATTTTCAACTAAATAAACATTGATATATCAATTAAAGTTTGTTGTGTTGCCAAAATTTCGCCAGAACATTGTCACTTTTCCCCCTAAATAACCACAAATAAGTGGTGGCAACAGAAAAGCAATAAATCATCTGAGTCAACTAATTTGCAGATGATGAATATTTCGTTCTCAAGTGGAGAGACTGAAGATCATTACAACCCGTTAAACTACCAACATGGTGGATTTTCAACGCTCGAAATAAAACGACCCCCTCTGACAGAAACCGACCAACGAAAAAAAACAAAAGCAAAACAAGAGGAAAATTGAACATAATAATTTTCTTCTGGTATTAACGTCGTAATTTTTGATAAATTTCTAACGACGATGACAAAAATGGCATATTGTGATCGCCAACAAAAACCTCGATCCTCGATCAACATGATCAATTGTAGCGTTTTACGGCTATATTCTTTTGTGCGATCTTTTTATTATTTTCAATGGTTGCTGTGGTGCTGCATTCAGATGCAGACAGTTGTTCTGATCCATGTGTTTGTATGCGTTTTTGAAAATTGGTGAACAATGCACTGAATGAAATTACAGTACCGAAAAATGTGTTGCACATGTTGATATTCCCACGCAGATTCTTCTTGGGCCTTCTTTCCTCTCCTCCGATCTTCCATTCGACGATCCTCGCCCCAAAGAGAGCACATTGCGGGTTCATTTCATGCCATTATGATTTTTTTCTTCTCGTTTTTCCGTTGTGGCCCTTTCTCAATAATAATAGTATTTATCATAGTATAGGCTGTCAACTAAATTGTGGATAGAAGTTAGAAAAGGACTAGAGCATCCATTTTTTTTTATAAATTAAATGTTTTATTTAATTTTTCAGGAAAAAGTAATATCTCGTTATATTAGTTTACTTTTAGAACTTCTTAGAACTATTTTATTTTAAATTTAACAAGAATAAAAAATTTTTTTTAGGGTTTTGTTTCAAAATTTTTTCAAAAATGCATTTTAATGTTATAAAATATGCGTTAATTGCAATTTTTTAATAGATTGGAAACGCTTAATATTCATTTCACTCTTATTTTATTATATTCTTCATTAAGATTTCATCGTATCTACCAGAAAGCTAACATTTATCATCATTTCTTAATTTGTTTTTGGTGTTCCTACTAAATATTTTTTAAAGAAAATTTTATACAATAAAATCCACATTTTTATTTAACTAGAATTGATATTTTTTTTATCAAACTATATTCGGTTAAAAATAGAATGAATTTAAATTGGGTACTTTAACAGACATAATTTTATCAAATGGAAACATTGTTGTTAAGTAAACTATTAAAATCACTTACCAAAAGGTAGAAGAATATTTTAATTTTCATTTGATATAAAATAAAATCGGATTTTAAAACAGTTATTTTATTAACATTATTAGTATTGTTTTTAAATATTCGGCGTAATTAATTAGTTTTAATTTCCAAAACCTTCTATTTTGAATTGTTTAAAATTGTACTTCTAATTTCCATAACAGTCTATTATAAAAAGGGATCGCATGAGTCGTGGCGAATTGTTGGTGTTGCTTCGATCGTAGCGGTGAATTGATTTCGACGATCTTCCAAAACAAATGCCACATGTGGCAAAGAAAAGGACGCGGAAAGGGTATCTCGAATGGCAGTTGAAATTACACTTAACTATCGAGAAAAAAAACAATCTCCGAAACTCGCAATTTCCCAAGAAAATGAACCAGATGATAGACGCAATTTTCGTAAAAAGGTTATGAGAAAGTTCTCTCGTTTGGGGTTCATCTAACGGAAAATCATGCACTTGACTAATTGATAATTAGTGGTTATTCATTTTGAGGGGCGACCACTTGGGTTCTCTTTTCTTATAATGGAAAGTTCGGTATCACAATTGGGTACTACCATAATTTGAGTATACTCGTTTGTAGATTATTGAAATTGATATTTGTAAAGCCCTTGTATTTAAAAAAATTATGTTTTGAATAAAATGTCTTAAACTATCAAAAGATTTACAGGCAGGACATTAGAGTTAGTTTTGTAACAAGTTCGATAAGTTAGACACTAGTGCTTAATAATGCTTATCAAATTTAGAAATATCTAACATTAAAGAAAAACTCATCAGTGTACTAATGGTTACTTATATTACTAGGTCTAAAAGATAAGACATTATTAAATACAAAGGTGTTATAAAGTTTAAAACAGGTCCTAGTGCTTAATACTGCTTATCGACCGAATTGTATACAAAATTGTATGCATTTATAAATAAATTAACCCAAAAATCTTAAAAATTCTTTAAATTTTTGTAGAAATATATTTTATATTATTCTCTGCTCCACACGAATAAAATTTCTAAATCTGCCTTTCTTGCTTATGAAATATCTGTGCTGTTCTAGTAAAATTACAGAGCATTGTTTTATTTCAAAGAATAGTTATTTTTGCACTCCTGTCTCGAAACATACGCTTTTCGATATTCATTTTAGTTTCGTAATGTTTTACTTTATCGCACTCAGTGAAAATTTTGAATTTTTATTTCACTATGGCGAAAAAAATTTGTCATAAACTATTTAACAAATTTGTTCAATATTTGCTTCCTGCTTTAAAATTTTAGTATTTACCGTTTCAACAGCCTTCTGCATATAATTTGGCTATTTTTGTTCGATTTTTAGTACATTACGTAGATATCAGAGATAAATCTGCTTAATTGTAATGTAAGTAAATTATTGTAATAGCCTTATATTGATTTAAATGAAAATTTATTTTACATAAATTAAAGCAAACAAATGTTTCATGGCACAATAAAATAGGCATTTGCCTAATGACCTAGTAGTTAATGGTAACTTTACAGATTAAGATTTCACTTGAAACATTTGTGAAACATGTCAATTTTAAAATTTTCCTTGTAAATAATGAAATTTTATATAAAATTGTAAAATTTTTAATACTCATGAGTGGAGTTCAAAAACGGTATGTCCTGCTCGGGTGTAAAGTCTTGTTTTTAAACTCGGAAACGATGAAACACTCGCGGCCGGCTCTAATGTTTCAAATTCGTTTTACTTAACTAACGTTTTTGCTACAAGCAAAATGGACCGTTTTATTAACGAGGTTAAAAACGAATTAACACTCGAGCAGGACATATTTTTTTTGCATTAAACACTGAATTTAGAAAAACGTTTTATAAACTTTTAGATTTTTCCGGCCCAAATTATAATATTTGGATACTAGTTTTCAGTGATGTTTTGTTTCTATTTTACAAAAAAATGGAATTCTTAAATTTAAAAATCTATTACCGTAACTTGAGAGAGAGTTTAAAATATATAATGTGAGGTTTTTATGCTTTCTTTCATTATTTTAAAAATATTTGAACAAAATGTCTGTTTTTACAGTTAAACGTTTAATACAAAGCCGACTTTTATATCAATTTGACGAGAATCTACAGGTGACACTTTAAAAAATAAATAAATAAGAAGTACTAGAAAGAATTTTTTAAAGCACTTGTGCAATAAAAACGACTTTGACAGAACATGCATACAAATCTATTAAAACGTCTTCATCCCTTGTTCATTCTTAGCCCAGACTTTTTGCACAACCCATTCAGAAAAATTCTATTGATACTGAAAATGAAATGGCATTAGGGAACTTTTCATTTTTGATTTATAATTCTCGAATAAGATTAAATTTTCTCTTTTCCATACTTTCTTTGGACCTAATGTAATCTGTTTTAATTATAGAATAATTAATAAATTAAATCAGTAATTTAATAAATTGAAGGGAAAACCTATTGTGTTTCTAATACAAGTAATGTATGCCGATATTTTCTAATTACCCAAAGGTCAAGAATTAATGATTTAGCCATAAATGAAAGTAGTATAGAATTTCTATTAAGAAAAAATGCGACGAAATGCGAGTCTCTGGCCTTTCCCATCTTGTTAATTAGCCTCTAATCCACCTTCCATTGTTTCCAAAACAATTATTTGTCTCTCTTTCGACCCACTCATACTTAAACACACCTTTACAATTATGATCACAGTGATCATGTCGTTTGTTTTGTTTTGTCCCCATTTCTGTCCGGATTTTTGTCGCTCGGAAAAAACATAATTCAATACAATGGGTCCTTTGATCAATTCGAAAACAAATTCGCATTGATTTAAAAAAGGGAATGTTTTGCAATGTTTTGTCTACTGGAATATAATCGGGTTCACTTTTTAGAGCCTTTCTCGTGGCCTATCTCTTATCACAGCGCGTATTTTGTAAATAAGAGAGACTTTTAAAATATAATCAGTTGTAAATTGTCAATTATTTGTAGAATGAAAACTGTGGAAAGTAAAGACAACAATCTTATTATGATGCTGTAAATTATGCAGATAAACATAGTTGTAGTAGTCTTAATTAAGCGATTTTTGTTTACGAAAAATGTGTTTTAATAATAAAAAAACAAGAGTTAAATGCCAGTTTACTAGATGAAACTAAAAAATTTGTATGTTTTTTATTTGTTAATAACGATCTGTCTTATTTCTCTAATTTTAATTGAAAACTATCTAAAAATAATTACATGGTATGTAATAATAGCTATTTATACAAAAAGGACGATAAGATAAGGCATTATTACACACAAGGGTTGTTTTAAGGCACGAGCGTAGCGAGATCCTTAAAGAAGGCCCGAGTGTTTAATAATGTTTATCGACCGTGTTTTATACAAAATTTTATGCATTTTTAAATAAATTAACACAACAATTTAAAAAGAACATTTGTTTTCTTAAAATCAAATTTAAAATTTATTAAAAATTGTTGTCGTTCTCATATTAATTATTTTTACTTTTCGAATTCTATGGGAAGATGGAGAAGGCTATATCTTGTTTCTCTTACTCGCATATAGGAAATATTTCGTTGATCTTCCAATTAATACATTAAATTTAAATTGAAATAATCCGTGATGTTCTGTTTGAAAGAGAAATCCGATATGTGCATTTCTTTTTAAACATTATATTTAGATTTAAATAATCAGTTTTGTTGTTAAATAATCCACAAATACAATTAAACCATATACAACGAAATTAAAGCCCATATAAATTTATTGGATTTTTTTCACGGAGTTTACACTTTAATAATAAAAAAAAGGCACTAGTGCTTTTTAAGCATTCTTAAAAGCACTTGTGCAATAGAAACTTTTTTGACAGAACAAATTTAATTTTAATTTTTAAACAAAAATTTTATACAACAAGGTCGATAAGAAAGGGCATTATTAAACACATGGGTTGGTTTAAGCTACGAGCGAAGCGAGTGCCTTAAAGAAGGCCTGAGTGTTTAATAATGCTTATCGACCGTGTTTTATACAAAATTGTATACATTTTTAAAAAAAAATTACACAAAACAAAAATAATTGTTTAATTAAAAAGTTTGTTAAGCAGCTCTGGATTAAAAATTTGAAATATTTTGCATCCCTCTCTTACTCATTGCCGAATATTTTGCATCTCTCTTACTTATAGCCGCGAGGCGTAGTTAAAAAAATCCAATAGGTGGTTTTCCAATAAAATTCAACAAAAAATCGTTAATACTGGTAAATTACAGGTTAGCCACCCGCTTTGGAATTGATGACTATATAAATTTATTACATTTTTTTACGGAGATCACACTTTAATAATAAAGAAAAGCCCAAGTGCTTTAAAGTATCCTTTAAAGCACGTTTTATATAATAACGACTTTGACAGAACAAATTTGAGTGTCATAATATCAGTTTTAAGCTACAAAAATGCATAAAAACATTTAAAATAATACTTATGTCAGAAATCAGTATACTATATTTAAGGAGTTTTTGGTTGATTATAACATTAAAACAATATTTCTCATTTTACTATTCGCACTAGAGCGAAAGTTAAAATAAAAATCCAAATAATAGCAAAATGAATTTGATATTTTACCAATTCATTAGGACAACTATAAGTTTTAGTCATCATGTTACTAAAACCTAAAAAGAATTAGCCCAACTCGTTGTCCAAAAATATTTACTGAATAAAAAAAAACAAGTTCTTTTATAGAATACTACGATTCGGTAATTAAACTGTTTTCAGATTATTGATTATCCTCCTTCTGGTTTACGGTCTTTGAATAAAATGTACTATTAATTTTATAGGCATTAAAATCGAAAACGAATCTAGTGAGAGATATCATCGACCGGAATATAAGTAGTTTGAATTAATGAAAGTGTTTTTATAGAACAGGTTTATTCCGAATACATTGAAGTAACCATTTAAATCTAATCAAGAACAGAAAATCTTATCTACAAGAATTTTCATTTAGATAGAAAATTCAAATTATTAATGATTTATCTAAAAAGATAACAAATAATTACAAAAGTCATTCTTTTAACGATTGTTACAAAAATTATAAATAGAAAATGGGGGTTTTTGACGGAATTTCTATCAGGCAGGTATTTTTAAGATTTTTGAAATAAAAAAAACTTATCTTAATTATATTTTTTTTTCATTTCCGTAATTCTCATTATAATAAAAGGTGATTGTTGAAGCTTATGGCAATACTTATCTAATTAGTTAGCAAATATGAATAAAATTTAAATTCTCTTATATAAGTTTTCATAATTATGCAAATTTGAACTGCAACGTCCCTGAAAACTATTTAAAAATGGTTTTGTCTTTTAAAAGTGGGTTTGTTTTGATAATCTATTGGAATAGAAATTACTATCTTTGAACATATTCTCTAAAGTATAAAGGCCTATACTGCCTTAGTGAGCGGTATTAAGCTGTGAGTCTAATAAGCACTTATTCCTTTCCAATTATATAATTTTTCCCCTTATAAATTACAATTTTTAGTTAGAAATTATTTGTAAATTAATGGCTGATTTCATTGGGCGAAACCTGTCTAATTACTCTTTCAATAATTTAAAAAATAATTTGATGACTTAAACTAATTCATATAATGATAAAAACGTGGAAATTAATTTTACACCAATACCATCTATTTCATATGACGATATTAGTTGTTCGACAATTGAGGCCGGGATATTATTTTATTTGTAAGACCTATACGTATTCTTAAATTTATAATATTTTGAATATGGTCATTTCCAGAATAAACAAACCTTTTCCGATATCTGAAGAAATCGAAAGAAACCACTTTATTTATCTGTTTATTTCGAGATTAGGGCCAAAAATTCGGTAATTTATTAATATCAACGTATTTATTTGCATTCGGTTTATTGGGACTGTGTTTGACTTCCCCTCATTCATATATTTTTCCGTGTGGCCATAAACTTTATCAATTTATTTGCCGGCGATGAAAAAACTCAATTATTTTTTCAATGTGACAAATTGTGGAAATAGTCATTGAATTAATCGTACTATATTTCGGAATTTTCTCTCCGCCACACGATCACGTATGCCATGAAATGGAATGATTGCTACGATTGCTGTGGTGTTTGTTGTGCTCCAATTTGTGGAGATATTTTGTCGATTTAGAATTTGACGATTTGTTTGTTTGGGTTCGGCCACTCTGACCTAAATAAACAGGGCTTAGGACTCTCTATCACTGAATTGCGTCTGTGTCTCTATTTACTAAGGTCCTAGAAATTTCTCTATTTACATTTTTCCAGACGATGATTTAACGATTTTTACATAAAAAAGTTATCAGCTGATATTGTAAATCAATAAATGATAAGGCTGAAATGACAATGCAGATTAATACTAATACATAATATTAAATGAGATGAGCTAATTATTTATAAATATTTCAAAATGAGTAGACAATATTAAGTTGTTAACAATTTTTTATTAGCTTTCGAGTATTTATAAATAAGTTCAAATGTTGTTCAAACAATTATAAAAACTCATCCAGTAATCTATTTGCAAGGGACCTCTGGGTCACCTAAAAGGGGGAAAGTTGACGTCACAGATGTGGATCAGTCATGGTTCAACTCCCACTATCACCAGTTATTTTTCGACGAATAAGAATTCTATATAAATTTTTATTTATTTATTTTCTATGACTTAAATTTACCATAATTCCTTCTATTAATTTCGTGGCTTGAATTTAATTGTCATTCTAAATTGGACCGAAGACAACTCAAAGGTATGATCTTGGTTTAAGACCTAACCAGAAATATGAGTGCATGATATTGATCTCATTACCGCAAAGCGGTTGGTGGACTTAATCAATTGTCTTTAGTAAAAAATGAATGTGACATTCAATTCATCAATTTTCCCAAAAACTACAAACTAAAACCTTTACACCTAGGCAGGTTTTTTAGATATTTAATTAAAACAGATGAAAAAATATCGTTTTTATAACACAAGTGCTTTAAGGAATTCATTAAAGCAATTGTGTTCTTTTTATTATCATAGTGTGACCTCTGGGAATGAAATCCATAAAATTTATATGTATGTCAGTTTTGTAGTGTATGGTTTACTCTATTTGCGGATGTGTGTGTGTTTGTGTGACTATCTAATCGGATGATTTAATTTTAAATACAGTGGACGCCGCTTATTAGGACCACGGTTAATAGGAACAATCGCTTTATTGAGCCAAAATGGCTAGGAACGGATCGGCCGTATATAAATACATTGAAAATTCATCGCTTAATGGAGCCAAACCCATCGCTTTGAAGGACCATTCTGTGGCCAAGATCACTATTACAAAGAGTTTCAAGAACAAGTGCAAGTGACGACAACTCAGACTTTTGTATACTTTTAATCACTCCAATCTTGACCATGTTCCCTACGCTTATTTAATCGACTGAAATAGTGAAAAGAGTGGGAAAAACCGCTAAATATCGTCTCCTCACATGTTTGTGTTTGCCGCTTTGATTGCACCGCAATAGTTTACAGTTACACGTCACTCTCTTGGAAATATTTTGGTCATCAATATATTCATCACTACAGAATCACTACTAGAATCATATTTAATTGTTAAATAGATTGCTAAATTCTTTTCTTATATACATTTCTTTTCGGTCATTATTACCAGGTGAGAATTAAGGCTCAAATTTGTTTGGTTGCAAGACACAATACATGTACACGTCACTGACGATTGAATTATTTTTAAATTTTACAAGATAAACACATTTCAAACAATTTTTATTTAATAAATACACTTTCCCAAGCTCATATGAATGTATATACATCTGCACAAACTCGTGCATATTTTAAAATCTTTACCTTGATCTTTAGCTTTTATTGACCAATCGCTTAAAAGGACCAACCTATCGGTTAATAGGGCCAAATTGTGCCGGTCCTAGAGTGGTCCTAATAAGCGGCGTCCACTGTAATACTAAATTTAAACTAAATTAATTGTTTTAGGACCATTTAAATTTAAATCATCTGCTAATGGATGATATTTCCTATGTGCAAGTAAGAGAAACAAGATATAGCTTTCCTTATCTTCTCCTGAAATTAGAAAAATAAAGAAAAATAATGTGAGAAAGACAACAAATTTTAATAAAATTTAAATTTGATTTTAAGAAAACGAATATTCTTTTAAAATTTTGATGTTAATTTATTTGTGTAATTCCGGTTTGATTTTCTGCACGGAGTGCTGAAATAATTCAAAATTTACACGCAAATTGTCAACAATTAAATGAAATTACATATTGCTGTCAAACCATTTCGTTGTGAGTATTCCCATCTCACTCTAATAAACACACTGTGTCTTACTTGTACACGTTGTGTCTTATTTGTTCCACAATTTGGAACGGTTGCGAACGGTTTTTATTAATGACTCGCTGCGCTCATCAAAATGCATGGTAAATTCGTGCTGTAATAACCTCTATTTAACCACTTGTATCGTAATGTATTAATTGAAAGATCGACGTCAATGCGCGAGTAAGAGAAACAATATATAGCTTTCTCGATGTACCCATGAAATTAGAATAGTAAAGAAAAACAAAGTGAGAAAGACAACAAATTTTTAAAATTTTAAATATGATTTTAAAAAAGCGAATGTTCTTTTAAAATATTTGTGTTAATTTATTTAAAAATGCATAAAATTTTGTATAAAACACAGTCGATAAGTTTTACTAAACACTTGGGCCTTCTTTAAGGCACTCGCTACGCTCATGGCTGATCAAGTACAGTGCTTAGAAGTGCAGAAATTGTGTTGCTCGTACTTGATCATTCCATTGCGTATTTAAATTTGAAAACCTTGAAATATAAATTAAAATTAACAAAATCAATCGAATTATTTTTTGGAACAAAAATTAAACGTCAAATATAGCTGGATCTTTAAAATGTGCAGTTTATGGAAAAAAATGAAGCCTTAATTTAGCCATTGAGTAGATTTTGTTGTTTACTATCTTTTTTCTATTATGTAGTGAAAAAAATGAAAATTGAAGTGAAAAAAGTACGAAATTGAAATCGATATTAAAAATCAAACTTTTCGATAAAACGGCAACCTGTTATTTTATAACATTTATAATTGTCTGACCTGTAATTTAAAGGGTATTTTGTTTGACAAATAACTACTTGAATTAGATTGTATTTAAGCTTGAATATAAAAAAATCATCATGTTATTTTTCTTAAATTTATACGAAATCTCTTCAGACTCATTATAAATACGTGTTAAAAAGTGTTTAAAAGCGGGAAAAGATAATGATACTAATTGAATGGATGAATCATATTCAAATTAAGTTAATTTACATGGATAAGCGTTTCCTCCACTTCTTACTGTAAAAACGTGCAAATTTAATGGGTTCCACAAATTAAAATGAGTTCGATAAATGATTTCAAGGTCTTTTATTTCTCTTTATTTCATCAGTTGTCTGGACCTGACACGAATTTACACAAGTAAATTTAGTTAAATGGTGTTCTTAAGAATTTAAATTTGTGTTGAAACACATAAGTTAAAATAAAGAAAAACCATTGACCGATTGACTTAATTGGAATGAAATCTATGAGGTGTAATAAATGTAAAAGCGAGATAAAAGCATTACAAAATTAGATTTACGTGAATACTTATGGGAGAACCAGTAAAAGTTAGTTTATTACGAGCTAATGTAATGGTTTAAATTTAGTTCTATAGTGTTTGTTTGTTATCTCATATTTATTTATGCGTATGAGATTTTTTTTGTTTCAAACTTTTATGTTAGAGTGTCAAGGAAGACATACAATTTCTTGCAGTAGCTGTAAGATCCTTTATTTCCTCCGAGTTTCCCTCAAATCTGGCAATTGGACATGTATTCCTAATATGCTTCATTGTTTGAAATTTTGCACTACAATGACAGCCTGTGTCGGTAACCAAGCCTCACTTCAATAAGGTGTAGTTACATCGGCCATGTCCTGTTCTAAGCCTGTTCAGGTTGTACCATTGTTTCCGTGGTAATCCTATTTCGTTTTTCTACTACCCTTGAAGTCGAAAATGGACGAAGATAGTCCACAACTATCCCAACGGTCCTTTCAAACAATAATAGGGTTGAATTCCGACTCTTTTAGTGCTTTAGCAAGCTTTAAGTCTGAATGGCGAGATATTAGTCTCTTCCTTATTCGATTTTTCAAATCAATGTGTACTCGGTGATGTTTGATTTTGAGAAACCTTTTTGTATTCTTTTAGTAATGCTATCTTACTTCGAATATCCGCGGGCACGATTTTACAAATTGCTGGTAACCAGTCCTTTGGAGTTGATGACACCGTTCCGCTTATGATGCGCATGGTTCTATTTAATTGTACGTCAATTTTGTGAACATG
>JXOV01005710.1:13607-44899 GCA_001014945.1 Clogmia albipunctata
TGCTGGTAACCAGTCCTTTGGAGTTGATGACACCGTTCCGCTTATGATGCGCATGGTTCTATTTAGTTGCACGTCAATTTTGATTAATGTGCGCTGGGTGGAACTAGAAAAGGAAAACAATGTGTGGGAGACAAAATATTTAAATTTGATTTTAAGAAAACGAATGTTCTTTGCTGTAATTTATTTAAAAATGCATACAATTTTGTATAAAATACGGTCAATAAGCATTATTAAACACTCGGGCCTTCTTTAAGGTACTCGCTACGCTCGTAGCTTAAAACAACAATTAATAAAGCCTAGATCTTATCGATCTAGTTATATTAGTAACTACTATGTATTTGCGGGTAAAATTCTTAATTAGCATACAGTAAAGTAACACATTTTTTATTGTTCTTTCTGATAAACACTTTACTAAATAAAGAAGAACAAAATGCAGTTTTTTGTGACGAATTAACTCCAATGACAGTATTTCTGTGTTGTCTACATTCTGACTGTTCTCTAGCTAAGGCTAAGCAACTTTCATTTTTACATCACGCAATGAGCGCTGATTAAATTATCTTCTCTAGTCTTTTCCTGTTCGAGTCGCGTTTAATTTATACGAACGCACACATAGAAATTATGACTCTGTTGAGTGAGCTCCTTTTCAGGAATCATTAAAGATTTCCGATCGATGTGATTGAGAAAATCGACAACTGAAAATTTAACGTATCTGGTGAAAATTCTTTTCCGTAAGTTTATAGATTTTGTATACGTAAATTCTAAATAATTAAAGCAATTATAGTGAGAATTTGTTACGAAAATTTCAGAATTAAAATGTTTTAATTTTTCTTCAGAAATTGTACGCAACTTGTAGATAATGGTTTTTTATGCATTTTTGTTGCTTAAAATTGATATTATGGCATTCAAATTTGTTCTGTCAAAGTCGTAATTATATCACAAGCCTTAACAGATTCGTAGTGCTTTTTATTAATATTATAGTGTCACCTCCGTCAAAGAAATTCACGAATTTATATGAAAAGTTACTTTGATACTGGAGGTTTTACTATTAAATATTGTCAAATTTTGACGAATATTGACGAACATTATTCACATTATCAGATTACAGTTATGGATTTTCATATTTTAAAGAAATTTTTAAAATTTTGTGTTAATTTATTTACAAATGCAAAAAATTTTGTATAAAGCACGGTCGATAAGCATTATGAAACCTAAGGGTTGTTTTAAGCCACGAGCGTAGCGAGTGCTTTAAAGATGGATATTGTTGTATAAATAACTATTACTGGCCTCATTCAAATATGTAAAATTCTATTTTTAAAAATTTTAATTGGAAAGATTTAGGACATATTTCAAAATTCTTTGTTTGAAAATTACTACATTCGAAAAATGACCAGACATATTTCTTTTTATATAATAAACGATCGATTAATGATTAGACTTTTATTACAAGGATGAATCAGTAATAATCGTGAATCAATAATTACCCTCATTTGAAGATCTATATCTCATAATCATGTAGTGAAAAAGCATATCTTAGCTGACCATTACGATCATCATATTTAAACGATTGTTTTATTACAGTAATTATTATATAACATTGATCGTTGGTTTTCCTTTTCGCGATCGCGGCAATTATGTGTGTCTGCAGTGATTAGCTTCTCGTTTTGCACTGCGAATCTGCGAAGCAAAACGAAACGAAACATAAACATAGAAATGACAATGAATCGAGATCTGATCGTCAGGTGAGGATCGTCTCTTTTTGCCAATCTGACAATGATCGTCATGACTGTTTTGTTTACAATTACATACTTATTATTAGGGGGCTATGATTAACCGTTGTTGCCCAACTTTTTTAATTTTAGCCTGCGACTGAAACTGGTCGTTATTTACGTTTTTTTTATTATTAGTTCTTTTTTTGCCCATTCATTTCGGCTGGAGAGCTTTGACTTTTTTCAAATACAAAGTATATTACAGTTGCAGAAGTTGAAATAGTGCATTTGATGTTAAATACTATTGTTGTTATTGAATCAATATCAGTTAGATAACGCAAGAGTGCCCTTATAATAGTTTTTCGGGATATTCAGAGATTATTAATTAACTATCAGGAACAATTCTTTTCAAAACATCACATGGTTCATCTTTTCACAAAGCTTCCAAATATAAATAATCTTTACGAATTTATTAAAGTTGTTGTTTAATTTATTATTATACTTATATAAAAAAAATATAACTTCTATGAAAAAGAGTATAAAATAACTAATAATAAATAAATTTCTCTTTCAATTCCTGGAGGTCGTTTCCTTATGTTCCCAAGCTCTGTTCCCCAGGTTTACAACAACAACATTCATGGTTAAACTGTTCCGTCCCTTCGAGGAAGGGAACAACTTCCTGTTTCAGATTATTTCAAAGATATCTTTATTTTTCGACTGAATTATTTTACTTTTGGTAATACAAACGAAGAACGGATATAGTTAGAACACATACTTACTATTTTCACTGGAAAAAATGTGTAATTAATTAAATAAAAGGTGAAATATGAATGGCTTCGGCAAACCAAATTTGAAGATACATTTTTGTCACCTGTAAATTTAATTTTACATCAACATGACTACAACATTAATATCTTTAATTAATATAATCAGTCTTCCTTGGCTGGACGCCGCTCCTTTCGTAGCATAGGGCAGCAGAATAAATATAATATAAAACTTATATTCTAATCGTAAATTACAAAAACATAAAACTCATATTTTTACTAAAATTCTCTACAATTCTTGAGACTTTCTTCAGATCAACACATTTTCCGCAATAATTCATTTCTACACACTGTACATGATCATTGTACTGAGTTTTTAACGAAAATATTTACCTGATATTTAAATTAAAATCGGAGAAAATAAAAATTCTCAAAATGTTTTCTCAAAAAGGATTTTCTTTGTTTTGTTTAGGTTATTACTAAATAAAAATTCACTGTTCCCTATTGATAATAACATAAATCGTTTGGAATAGAGCGTAGGAACTTACGGAAACGACCTTCTGTAAGGAACATGGAAGGTCTCAACTTCAACCAACGGCTTTAGACTTCTCAAGATTATTTGGTATCAGTGAATTAATTGCACATAATACACAGGGATCAAACCAAAGGCCTTCAAGGAAACAGTCGAATGTGTTACCACTTCGGCTACAAGGCGAAATTTTCGAACAGCATTTTTTTCATTAAGTATTTTTAATGAAAAAAATGCTGTTCCAAAATTTCAAAGACTTAAATTTTCTTAATTTTTTTTATGAACAATGAGAATTAAATAATCGTTACTTTATATTTTAAAGGAGTATTAAAAAAATATGATCATACAAATTCTTAGCTGTAAGATATTGGCTTATCTTAAGGGATTATCTTAGGGAGGTTGAATAACCAACGTCGTAAGGCCTAGCTCGATTCTAGAGAAGCTCCTTTATAAGAGTAGTCTTTTCCATATGCTATAATTCCGTAATGCTGAATATATCATAAGGAAGTTTTAGATAAGGGCAAATAATCCTAATAGAGGTCTCTCTTAAAAAGTGAATTTTACAATTTGTTCTCCGATCTTCTTGTTTCGTATTTCGCTTTCGAAGACTGTACTATACATGTTTTTATTACATTCATATTCCGCATTAATGTTGGCTGCTGCAAAAATCGAATCAACTATATGAACACGAACTAGGTAAGTAGGGAAGTTGGTTTCGCTTGGAACAACAACAGACCGAGCAACATAATAATCACCGTGAAGTAGCAACAAAAGCATTACAATCACGGCACAACACTATTAATAACCAGCACTATGTACTCGGCTATTTTATGTACCGAGAAATAGTAAAAAAACATGTCTAGGTATTAAATGAAATGAAATGGAAAACGCCGTTCTCTATGGTTGAATTAAACGTGTAATTTGTGTAAAAGAAAGAGGGAGAGCGACTGACGATTAGAATCAGGTTTCTCGAATAAATGCCAGCCATTAGAGATGTCGTCAGGTGGAAAAGGTGAATTCGATCCCCAGTAGCTCCGTAATTGCCTATTATTCGATAATTGAGTCCTATTTGCGACAATCGTTTGTGATTTGCAAAACCAGTTTATAACTTTTGCACAACTAATGATTTACTCAACAATAAATAATAATCAAGTGTGATTTGCAAAAATTTACATATCATTTTTATTGTGTAAAATCAATTGATTAGATTCAGCCCGGAAACCGATTGAAGTACCGTTAAATGAATAGTTTTTATGCATTTTTTGTGCTTAAAATTGATATTATGACACTCAAAGTCGTATTATAGCACAAGTGCTGTAAAGCATACAACACTAGTGGTTTTTTTATTATTAGAGTGTGACCTCCGTAAACAAAATTATATGTATATTTATATGAAAAGTTACTTTTAATACTGGAGGTTTTACTAGTAAATATTGACCAATTTTGACGAACATTGACGAATATTAACGAACATTGATCGACACTCTCAGATCACAGTTATGGACTTTTATATTTGAAAATGCTTTTCCAAATTAACAGTTTGCTATGAAATAGAAACATTAGTATATTTCGATACAAGTGGTGAAATAGAGGTTATTACAGCACGAAACGAATTTTGACGAGCGCAACGAGAAAAAAATTGCTGTAATGTAAAAATAGTGCTGTAATAACCGATTTCACATGTGTATCGAACGCTATTTTGTGTAATTCACAAAAAAATTCCAGTTAATCGATTATTAAAAATGAAAACATTCGCAGCGGTGGAACAAGTAAGACACAATGTGTACAAGTGAGATAGAGTGTTCATTAGAGTGAGAAGGGAATACTCACCACGAAATGGTTTTGACGACAATATTTAATTTCATTAAATTGGTGACAAATTTTGAATTATTTAATCACTCCATGCAGAAAAGTAAACTGTCACAAAACCAATTTGCGTGAAGCAAAAAGTCTACTTTTCCGTATCGAAAAGTAGACTTTTTCTTCACGCTCACAATCTTTTTGTTGTAGCAAAAAACAAGTAGTTTTTAACAACTTCATTTAATAGTGAAATAATCAAATAATCAAATATAATATAAAAACTTATCCATCATAGTTCATGAAAAGTAATATGTCCGATCTGATTACCAAATTAACTTTATTTCAAAATTCTGTTTCGAATCACCATTTTGTTGTAAACTTCATTGAAAACTATTACCCAAATATTAGAATTTGTACCGGAGAATTCCAAACCGATTACCAATAAGGTTTCTCTACAAAAATTGATCGGTTCGATAAAATTAATGTTTAACAAAATTGGGAAGCCGTTACACTGGTTTATTTCAATTTATTCAAATACAATTATGTTCTGCCAGAAATTTGAAAAATATCGCTCGGACAACTCTGTAGAAAGAATTCCCACAAATTTATAAGGAAAACAGCTTCTTGTGTATGGTTTCAATTTAATAAAAACGTATTAATTAAAAGAACAAGGTGATATTGCCTATGCACTAGTAGAGGAGAAAGATGATATAGCTTTCTCAATCTTCCCGTTGAGTTAAAAAAAGAAAGAAAATCAATGTGAGAGAGACAACTAAATTTGAAATTTGATTTAAGAAAATGGATGTTCTTATTTAATTTTTGTGTTAATTTATTTAAAATTGCATAAAATATTGTACAAAATATTTCATTCTAGTTGTTCTAGTTCTTCTAGTTGTATCAATAATAAGATTCACTATACAAAATAATAGCTATATAACTAAACACCCTTTGATGCATGGTAAATCGACCTTTTATTCTTATTGTACCAAGACTTTGATGGAAATGGAATTACATTTTCGGAATGATTTAATTTGAAAAATAATTAGCCAAAATATATTATCTGTTTTAATATAACTTCCCTAATATTTTGATTAATTCAAAATTATTATAAACTGGGATACTCTACAAATGACTAATCTAAATAAAATTCATCCATAATTATTTGCGATAAATTTAATTACAATTTTCCTCTGCCAACTAATAAATAAAACTTGTTTGGAAAATTGAAACCAGTAATAATGATTCATAAATCGTATTAATAATTAAATAGTAGATAATGAGAAAATAATTACATATTTTTTAAATAACAATTTAAATGACGCAAATTGAGTATCTGAATTCAATTTAATTATTAAAAAACAAAGAGATCTTTTCAGTTTATTCAATAATACAAATAATTGAATTAAATAAATAATTACATTGAAATATATTTGCATTATATCAAACAAAACATTTCATTGAATTTCAAACAAAAAACCGTAATTTGTAAAGTATTTCTTTAAAGCACTAGAACTTTTTATTTTTTTGTGTTGCTATTCTATTTTTGAAATTGCATTGAACAAATTTAGAATTCATTGCAACGGTAATTACATGAATTTACTATAAAACTCCAAATTAACATGACAGATTTGTTATTCAGAATTATTTACGGTTGTAACAGTTTCAAAAAAGCTCAATTGTGTCCATTGTCGAATTCAATGAATAGAGTTGTATAATTTCACCTGTTATTCGTATTATTTTTGACATTATAATACACCTATTATTATGATTTATTTGTAGGTGATGTTTTACAATAAAGTATATTCAAATTAGGCTCTTTTCAATTGGTGGATCGAAAAGTGGACACAAAAGACTAATTGAATGCTAGAACTTTCACGATTTAGAACGACTCTTCATGTCAATTAACTGTTTTTATTGCCAAACAGACGCCATAATTACATAATTAACAATAAATTAGGAGAAATTGAAACAGTCCTACAAAAAGTGTCCGTCATAACCGCTGAAATTTGGCCGTTTTTTGGCGATTAAAACGACACGATTTATGTTAGACAAAACGAGAAAAAGAGAACGAGTTTCTTTGATAACGCAGACCGGCTTTATTTTCTGTTTTTTTTTTCTTGTCTATAAAAACTCCAAAAGTGGTTTCATATGTTATATTCTTCGCATTAAGAACCCGTTTCGTTCTGTCCGCTTTATTTTGCACTTTCCGAATGGTGGTTTTTGTTGTTGTGCGCTTTAATTTCGGCTCGGATGCTGCAAAAAGAAAAGGAGAATCAACCGATTTTGGCAAAACTTCCAAACTGGTTTGCTCGCTGCTTTGGCCACAATCGTTTATACACAAATATATAGCTTCAACATTGTTGCTAACATTTTATGAGGGTTTCTTGAAAAGTTTTAAGTTGTTCATCTTCATAGAAGAGACTAACAAGTAGAACATTCCAGATGATACATGGTCGTATGTGCAAAATTATGACGTCTCTGTGGTATCAATTGACAACTTTACGCTTAATGAGTTGTCATTAAAACCTCATTATTACGTTTTTGATGACAATTTCATCTGACCGTTTATTGAGAAGAACTTACCAATTAAAGATCATTTTACGATTATCAGTTATAAAAATAAATTTCTCTTTTAAATTCCTGTAAGGAACATGGGAGCCTCAACCTCAACCAAGGGGTTTAAGACTTTTCATGACAATTTATTTTCAGTGTATGATTAGTTAGTTAATGTCTGGAAATGTTCTACCAATAACGATTGTTTTACTATGGTTAGTTATAGTAATTGTATTATAAAACTTTTTAATTTTCAAACTTAATCTTCCATGAGATTGAGTTTTAAAAATTCAACGGTGTATTTTTGTATATTTGAAGCGTATTATTATGTGTTTAAATATTACGATTCCTTGATGATCATGATGTCATTGAAATTTAAAGGTCAGCTCCGTGTAGTTTCATACTTTTTTATAATATCAATTTTAGGGTTTAATACTATAAATTCAGAACTTCTTAAATCCTGGAAATAAGAACATAAATCTTTTTTTTATATAATTTAATCAAATTTAATTATTTTCTCATTTTAAAACTAGAATTATTTGTTGACAGATAATTTATCAATTAATTTACAAATAACTTATTATAATCAATTAACTAATAATCACCCATAAAAAAGGAATCTGTGTATAAACGTTAAAAAAAATAATACGATTCAAATGTGACATTATTTAGATTAAACAAAAGTGATCGTTATAGTTTTCACATTAATTCTTGAAGTCATAAATATTAATTTTCTGGAAACTTTCTGATAAACCCCATTTCAACTATAAATCCGAAAGTTCCAGAGAAGGATTGTTTTGCAAAAAGTGATATAATATCTACAGACAAGTCTCTTAAAACAAACTGAGAATTTTTACCACACCGATCTTTCCAAAAAATCTTCAGTTTACTGTTCTACTGACGGTCCAAAGTCGAGAGAAGTTACCAGTCTCAAAAGCCACAAGATCATCGGGATGAAAACAACAAGAACAACACGTGAAATCTAAATAAAAACAAAAGCAAAATGTTGAAATTAAAGAACTCCGTCTCCGAAAAATAACAAAATTTGGAGGCTCTCTGCTCTTGAATTCCTGTTCTGGGCCCAATTATGCTCGTCCAGAGATCGCAGAATATTATTCGCGATGCCTCTGCACTCACAATTCATTGATGATGCACGAAAACACAATCGAAATTTATTGCAAATGAAAGAAACTGTATCGCGAGAAACACCTTTTCTTTGAGAGAAGTGAACAGAAGAAAAACAATACACAACAACAAAAAAAACAAAGGCGGACACCGGACTACTCGATCGTCGCGTATTTTGCTTGACGATGTCGGATTTACGGTGTGTATTTTTTGCAATGCGGTTTATTTGAATCGATGAGGAAGTGATCAGGATAGTCATTTGTCAGCGCATATGGAGTATAATTCGAAGATTGAGGGAACTCAAGGCTAACTTCCTTAACTTGAGTAGATAAATTGACTCTAAAAGATCGTTGTTTGGTTTTTTATGCTTTTATTTTTTTCTTCTACTTTTTGAATCGTAGTAAACAAAACGCCAAACTCGAAAAGTACTACAAAATAAGCGCTAAAAATAAACAAAAAAGGTCTTTGAAACGGAAAGAGAGCAGCTCCAAGTTGTCGAGAACTGAAAATAGAACCATTCTCTGCGTGAATCTGCGCTGATGGATTCATTCTGTGGGAGGTGGAGAAGGAGAAAAGCAAGGTTCATGGTCGAGGTGAGATTATTTTTAAAACTCCGGCTCTGTTTACATTTCCTCCATGTTTTTCCCTCTTCATTTCACTAATTGTGAAAGGGTCAATTGTTCATCGGATCTTAACCTAACCTAAGAAGCTCGAGTGCTGTTTGCAGACGTGATTCCAGGAAGAATTTCAACATTCGCCAGAACCGCTTAATGGCTCACATTTCACACAAATGGCGGTTTTGTGTATTTTAGGCTTGGAACTCGACGGCTTGTCCTTCAAAACACACACCCTTTGCGAAAGTCGTACTCTGATCGCCACAAAAAATAACTATACAGTGAACAGATTACCTGTTCGTCTTTTTCTGAAAGGATTATTGGAACCTATGTAATATAAACTTGAAGAACACATCTACATATTTTGTATGTATGTGTATTATGTATGTGTTTTAAAGTTATTTGAACTAGTCAACTGTTTTTAACGAGTGAAACGAGTGTGAAACATTAGAACCGAATGCGAGTGTTTCATCGTTTCCGAGTTAAAAAACAGGACTTTACACCTGAGCAGGACATAACGGTTTTTGCACTCCACTCATGAGCACTGACAATTTCACAATAAATTTCATTATTTACAAAGAAAATTTAAAAGGCAACTTGCTTCAAAAATGTTTCAAGAGAAATCTTAAATTGCTAAGTTACCGTCAACGGTTGGAATTCAAACTAATGAATTTTGTTTCCTCTTAACTACTTGGTCATAAGGCAAATGCCTATTTTATTGTGACATGGATCATTTGTTTGCTTTAATTTAGGGAAAATAAATTTCCATTTAAAGCAATATAAGACTATTATTATAACTTAATTACATTACAGTTAAGATGATTTATCTCCTATATCTACGTAATGTGCAAAAAACCAAACAAAAACAGCCAATTTATATGCAGTTGAAACGGTAAATATTAAAATTTAAAAGCAGGAAACGTTAAATAATTTGCAACATAATCACGGTCGTATGGCATAGCCGTGATCAATATTTTGTGTAGTTTAAGGGCAACAATAGCGACTTTAATACAAATTTTTTGGATAGTTTATGACATTTATTTTTTCACTAGTAAAAGAAAAATTCATAATTTTCACTGATTGCGATAAAGTAAAACATTTCGAAACTCAAATGGATATCGAAAAACGTATGTTTCGATACGGGAGTGCAAAAAAGTTATTACTTAAGAATTTCTTAAATAATGAAGTTAATAAAAATTCGAAATTTACAATACTTAAAAAAATAAGATTATTTTTAGTTATTAATATTTCATTAAATTTTGCGTTACTTAAAATATCATTAAAACATATGTAATTAACCTAGATAATTAATAAATCAAAAAATCATATCTGCTTTAGAAAAGAGCGAATAGTTTTTCTATTCACTGTTAATCAGTAACGACGACAAAATCAGACACTCCCCGATCGACATAAACAACTCCTCACCCATTCCTGACCCAGCCAATTTTGATAACACTGTGCCTCCTTTCACTCTTTGCCAATTCCAATTAACCGAAAACAACAATCAAATCGCAATCAAACCGCAAATAATGCATCAACTAAATGATAAGTTCGAGGCGATCGCGATCAGTTTGTTGACATTTTTGTAGCGATCGTATGTGCGCGCGCAAATAGAGGAAGAGAGATCGAGGAAAGGCGGTGTTTTATTTTGCCAATATTGACTCGATTAAGCCTTCCAATTAATTCATTTAATTAGAATACGGAAATAGAGTTTTATCTCGCACACCAGTCTCGCGCTCTCTTTGTGTCTTTACGACTTACTTGGCCCCAGCAGCGGCAGCAGCAACAACACACAATTCAATGGCGATCGTTTGTTATTCATTTATGAAATAAATAATGGAACGGCAATGCTGTTGAATAATGATAAATGATCTTGTAAACAGCGCTCTATACAAGCAATAATAATTGACTTTGTAATGAGTATATGGACAAGAATGTTACTTTAGTTGAAAGATCAGGAAGCTGCCCAGAAGAGGATCTTCATTGTGATAGCCGTTTGGAGCTAGTAATTAGACAAAGACAGATCGCATTTTCACGAAAAAACACCTGAGCTGTTTCAGTCTGGCATATGTTTGTCAATGGCTATTCAAATAGAGGATCTTTACAATATTTGATCTCACGATCAATATTGATCTTTCGCATTCTATAAGCTTACTGGATAAACGTGAAAAGTTGATTGGGATTTTCTGATATTAATAGAATGGTTGTATATCTGTTTTTTTATTCTTCTTAGAATTGTATAAAAACTATGAACATAAATTTATCACCACGGAAAGATCGTTTGTGATGTGATCGTTGAATAATTTTGCGAGTTCCGCTTCCTCAGACAAATCCACGGATAATAAAACCTACATTTTAATAAATTAGGTTTCTGGCACATTTTTGCTTAATTAGTAGTTTTATTAGTGGTTTTTTATTTTATATAAAACACCAAATGATCTTCGTCGGCTTTCAGTGCGACGCGCGTAAAATAAAACAAAAACAAATATGGCGCTCTTTATTCTGCGTTGTTGCTGGGCTTGTGTATTTGTGTGCAAGATGGTTCAACGTGAGTTTATGTGGTTTTTTATTTCTCTAAAATCCGTTGATCACCTTGAGTCGAAAAATAGCTTCAATTTGTCCAAACAGCTTTCGCACTTGGACGTTTAACTTGTCTCGTCTTCTTAAAAATTAAAAGCCAAATGGTTCTCTTATAGTTTTTGTTTTTTGTTGTTGTTTCAATTAAAAAAGTGCAAAAATAATGCTTGGCGCTTCAAATGAAGATCCATAATTCACAAACTCCGACTTGAATTGATGATCTCCAGATGCAAAGATCTCTACGATCAGTTTAATTTCAGTTTTATTATTAAAACGTTCCTCAACTTTGACCAGATTACTCAGTTCCAATTCGTAGAACTGTCCAACGCTGCTGAATTAATTTGTTCACCGGAATTAATCGCTAGGGATTGTCATTATTAACACAGGAGCTTTAATTGAGTGTTTTGTCACCTCTTCACTTGTTCTTCAGATCGCTTTAAGTCTCTTTTCTTCCCCATTTTTTTGCCTTTTCTCTTACTCATCGCCGTCTTTGTTATTAGGATGAAAAATCGTTTACAGATCTTCAAATTAAATGGTCGTATTAAAGTTTACGATCGCCTTTATTGTTATTTTTTTCTCTTCCATTTGCAGACAAATGATCGGACAGGTGACTCCACATTGAGGAAATTGAAATCACGTTTATCATATTAACGCTTCGTTTAATAATGACGCACTGTTGGGCTTTTATTTTTTATGTAAACCATGTTTTTTGTATTTATCAAACCCTAACCACAAAAGCCATATGTACAAGTTTTTTTTTCGCTAACCAATTCAAGTCACGAATTGGTCATCTGAAAAGTTACACCAAAGAATGTATTTTAAATAGTAGTATAAAAGTGAACAGCGTTCATTGACGATAACTGATCAGTTGACGCAGTCAGTTATTGAACGATATTTGTTTTTTCTTAGTGCAACGCTACTGCGATTAGAATTTTATTACTCGACTATTTATAGAACCTTAAATTAGTGTAATAAATATTTTTATTTATGATTTTTAATTGTTCTAAAGTTGAATAAATTTGTCCGGTGATTTATTATTATGTGTGCTATTGAGCCATTTTGAAAACAAAAGGCAAATTCGCACACGTTATCTGTTCTTTATTTTTTCGGTTAGTTGGTCTACAATTCTCAGGCACAGAAACCCGGAAAACAGTCTCAGTTTCATTGTCGGTGTTGTGTTCACTGAAGAGAATAATAAAATTGGCAGTGTTTGTGCGTTTTTTTCATTCCATTTGTTGTTATGTTGCTGTCTGTTATTTTTTTATTAATTAAAGAAAAGAATATTTAATTAAAGCCAAATAAATAAAATAAAGTATAAGACTGGCGCTCTTTATGGCCTTCACCAGGTTGTTCAAGGTCTTTTCTGATGATCGCCGCGATCCTCCTATTCTTTTAGAAGTAGAAGCAAAAACGTTTAAGAATCTGTCATTAATAACAATTTTTGTTTGTAAATAACTAAAAATCTAACACATTAAATTGGCAAATCATCAAGTGTTAAATGCACAGAATTATCAAGTTTGTTTTGTATGATCATTTCTGATCTTTTGCGATCTTCGATCCAAGACCAAGAGATTGCGATCTTCAATATTCCAGATTGAGAATCGCAAAAGAACTGATCGCTTCAACTACGATCCATTCGAACGAACGGCGTCATTTCTTTCGCATTTAATTTTGAAAAACATTACCATAATTTTCTTCCTCGCCACTTTCCCCTCTTCACTTTAAATGAATTAAATAAAATAATTAAGCAGTATTCATTTGAATAAATATGATTACTTTGAGATGAGAGTGAATATAATAATTTACTGTCTGTTGCTGTGCGAAAATGCAGTAAAAAGTCGTGAATTTTAATTTTCAAACAACACTCAAAACAAGAAATTATGCGAAAAGGAGGATCACTCTTCTGAATCATGCAACCAAAAAGTGATCATGCATTTTTGTTTCTGAGGTGTACGGGAGAATAATACTTTTTGGCAAAAATCGCCCCTTTTTAAAGTGAAAACCAACAAATATCGTGATCTTTTTCGGGAAGATTCAATTCGAGAATTAACCTGTATATAATTATAAAGAACCGCCAATTCTTCTCGTTGTTGTTGTTGGAATAAAATTACATGCTCAGTTGATCGCGGCACGATCTACTAACCATTTAATTTGACGTAATAAAGCCGATTTTTCTTCTTCGCAAATACACAAAAGTCCTGTGCTTGAGAGAGGTTATTTAATCAGTTATGCTTTGGTTTAATGCAAAAAAAATTAGGTTAACTCTCTGCCATGCTGATCGCCGATGTAGATCCACCTCGATCGCGCACCAAATTTCGTAATAGGCGATTATAATTGCCAGGTTGTAAATGTCACGAACTCGATTTCAGAGCCGTTTGAAAAATTACCTGCAAGAAGATCTTGAAAGATCATTCGATCGCAGTTGCAGGCGATCTTCGGCAAAGCACAAAGGTCAGACCGGCGACAAAGGTTAATAATGTGAAAATAATACGAATTAATTTTTTGAGTAGTTACAGCACTCAATGTTAATATTCACCTGTTATTTTTTAATATTGATTAAAAAATTGTATATAAAAACAGTGTCTTTGACATTTAACTAAAAATGAATTTAAGATATGAAAAGCATAAAAGATGTTCCTTCTAAATTCGTCTTGATCAATATTCCATTTTTTTTAATTTGTGGATAATTTAAATAATGAATAATTTTACAAACATATTTCATTGGTATGCTAGTCCTAACTAGTATTAATATATTTTAATACCTTACGTTTTGCAATTAATTGTGGAATCTATTTAAATATATTTCTCTGTAATAATTTTAGTAAATATTGGATTAGAAATTATATTCTTAAAATATTTGTTTACAAAAAATTATAATTCTGTGAAACATGTTTATTAGGCAAAATTTGTAAAAATACATTTCATAAATTTGGTTATTGGTATAATAAAGATAATAAAACATTTCGATTCAAGTGTTGAAATAGAGGTTAATATAGCACGAATTTACTATGTATTTAGACGAACGCAGCGATTAAAAAAGGTAAATGAGTGCAGTAATAACCTATTTCATATATGTATTGAATGCTATTTTGTGTAATTCTGAAAAAATACCAGTTAATCGATAATTAAAAATAAAAACCGTTCACAATGGTTTTTTTAAAATTGTGGAACAAGTAAGATACAATGTGTACAAGTAAGACACAGTGTGTTTATTAGAGTGAGATGGGAATACTCACAACGAAATGGTTTTGACAAAAATATGTAATTTGATTAAATTGGTGACAATTTGCGTGCAAATTTTGAATTATTTCAGCACTCCGTGCAGAAAAGTAAACCGTTACAGAACCGATTTGCGTTAAAAACAGGCTACTTGTCAATACGGAATTGCACAAAACTACAGATTTATCGTAATTTTTAATGTTTCGTTGCTGCACTATCATACTTTATACTTTGTGTTCTAATTTATAATTTCACATTGTTTAAAAAAGTAATGAAAAGTTACCAAACTTTAATGACAAAATGACTTTAAACATATTTTTTTTATTTCCCTTATAAAAAACGAAGAAATACTTTTATAAAAATGCTCACTCCATTGTTCCAACACGCATCTGCAAAAATTGGCGCAAACAAAACAACGCGAATGGGAAAATCTGATGAGGAATTGACTTATTTTTAACAACTCGGAGAGACTTATTTACGGTTTGGATTTCCCGAAATTGAGGAAAATGGTCTTTAATTATCGTAAATCTTGACTTATGGACTCGTACTTTACAAACTTTACTCGGCTTTATTAAACACACGGGATATTTTTAGTCAAACTCACGGCCAGAAAGAATAATGGTGGCATTCAGCTGGAGGAAAGTCGTTGTGTGAGGTTCTTAGAGGTTTGGTTTAATTTCAGGATGCAGGGAATTTATTTTTGGAAACAAGCAGCATCTCTCTGTGACCTCCGGCAAGAATTTGTTTCAATCCGATTCATGTTGCCGATATGAATATGATTCATGCCTTTTACTAATCATTCTAATTGGTTATTGCTAAGTACAGTAGTTGTCAAAATTCTTATACTTTTACAAGTTATTGAGCAGTAATGTGTTTTTAACATTTTTTTTTGTTTTCAAATTTTGTTAGCTCTTTTCTACAAATGAGCAGTTTATCTTTCAGAAACAGAGTGCGAAAAATTAAACATGTTTTATAATAATATGAACACATCAAATGAAGCTTTCTATTCACTTTGTGGTTTAATAATCTCGGACATTTTTTTCTCCATAGTGGTAATTTTTAAGAATGAAGCCAACATGGGTGATTACTATAAGCAAGAAAAGACTGCACCTAATAGATAATTTATTCTTTCCGTTCAGCGGATTTTTCTTCTTCCATTAATAATTAATGTCAAAACAGATAATTGTAAACAATGTCATTTTAATGGTTTTTATGTGAAAAGAAAAATATAGCATATTGATCGATTATTAAACTACTGTATTAATTGTAGTTTAAAAAAAAATCTCTTTCAATTTCTGTAAGGACCATAGAGGGTCTCAACCTCAACCAACGGGTTTTCGACAATTCGGTGACTATTTGTTATCAGTGTATTATTAGTCAAATAATAGCACCTAGACCAGTTGAAAAGGACCAAGTCAAACTTACGCCCAGGGATCGAACCCTTGACTCCGAAGAGGCAGCCGGATGCGTTACCACATCGGTTACGAGGCGTGCTTAATAGTTATTTATACAACAAGATCGATAAGACACAAGGGTCGTTTAAAAGTGCCTTAAAGGGGGCTCCAGTGTTTATTAATGCTTATCGATCGTGTTTTATACAAAATTTTATGCATTTTTAACTAAACTAATACAAAATCTTAATAATTCTTTAATTTTTTATAGAAATTATGTTTCTCTGTTCCACACACCATATTTGCCTTTGTTGCTCAATGCGTAATGCCGGAAAAAGAAAGAATATTCCTAAATTAAAAATAAATTCAAATAAACCAGTGTAATGGTTTTGCAATTATGTTAAGCTTTAATTTCATTGCACTGATCAATAAATTGAGAGTAACTTTTTTGGTAATCGTTTTATATTTCTCCGGTACAAATTCTAATATTTGGATAAAAGTTTTCAATGATGTTTAAATTTCTATTCCATAACAAAGTGTTGATTCGAAACAAAATTTTTAAATTTATAAATCCATAACTGTAATCTGAGAGTGTCGAATAATGTTCGTCAAAGTATCAGAGTAACTTTTTATATAAATTGATGCATTTTGTTTATGGAGGTGACACTTTAAAGAATTCTTTAAAGCACTTGTTCTATAAAAACGACTTTGACGGAACAAATCTTCATAATTTCGATTTTGTGTACTAAATTGCATAAGCAATATTTACTGTATTTATCTTAGGTTTCAATTATATTTTAAAACAAAGGATTTTGAATATTTTATGCGTAACTATCTTAGTAAAGTAATAAAAATGTTGAACATTCCCGATGATTACCATTATTACGTCACTAGACCCGCTTGCGCATAATTAGTTGTCATAAAAAACGTCATTATTACGTTTTTGATAACAAAATCTAATCGAATTTCAGGAATGTTCTACTATTTTACAATCCATAAATTACTTTTTAAAAAAATCTTTGCTATTTGTAATTGAATTGGGAAAAATTATTCGTTTCTAGATATTCTAATTAAAGCTTGCGAAGATCAACATTACGTCACCTGTTAAAACTGTCTTACTCCATATTATGAAATAACTTTAAGCAATATACATCCATGATCATCTCTTCAATATTTTATTTACAAACAGTTTTTATGATTTATTTTTCTTGTATTTTAAATTTATGTTTAAAATAAATTATGATAATTTTTTATTTAAATTTATACATGTAATTCAACAATAATAATTTTTAAGTGAAATTATTTTGATCTTGACTGTAAAAGTTAGGTAGGTTCGGTGAATAATCACGATTGTTAAAAATAAACTTCGATCGAACACAGTCGATTACGCTGACGATTATCGATACGTCATTGGAATAATTTCGCAAACGTAAACAAACCACTTTAAACGTCATGGAATTGTAGATTTCTTCAGATTGATTAAGTGGTTCGACTTTTTTTTTCTTTCTTTCGTCACTGATGACTAATGCGAACTGTCATTCCCATTTCCTCTTTTTAATTATAAAGCACATGAACAGGTATCTGATTCACTGACTTCACTTTAATGTAATAAAAATAAAACTAGCAAGTGGAATGGTGAATCGATCATCCACTTTTCCAGTTGCGATCGCAGTTGGCAAAGAAGAGTGCGCGCGCTTGATTTCCATCAAAATCCATCATTTATTGCGCAATTTAATCGTTTTGCATCGGCTATGGCTGCTTTGGCAATCAAAAACCGAGAGGAAAACTGCTCCAGTTATTGAATTGACCAAGCCAGACAACGTTTCACAATCCAATCGAAGCCAAAGAGACGGAAAAACTGTTTAGTTTTGTTTTTTTCACTTTGACAACCGACCAGATAATTAGCCAACTTCGATTTGATTTCGAGTTTTTCTGCTCTCTTCTTGTCTGTGAATTTTATCATCATTTCTTCGTTTTCATTTTATTGGCTGTTACGAAACATAATTTCTCCGGCATTATTTATTGGCAGACACCTACCTGATGCATTACTTAACCACACATTCGACGAAAGAGAAAAGCTTTTACTTACCCAGCAGCATGCAAAGAGGTGAATAGCTCTTCGAAAGAAAAAAACGGAAGATTCGGATTTGAATTTCATTAATATGTTATTATTTTTGTTTGGAAATTGAATTCGCATTTAGAGAAAACCATGTTTAAATAACACGGTTGATCAATTTCAGGAAATAAATACCAAGTTATTAATAAATTATTGCATTATTATTTGCAGAAAGTTGTTAAAACATCTGTAGGAGTAGTTTGCCATGTAATTTTGATTATTACATTACTTCAAACAAAGCAATTTTGATACTAATTTATGTTCAAACTAATTTTTAAAAGAGAAAGCTTTTTTCCATAATTTAATCAATATTTGCTTTATGCAAAACATGATGAACGAATTATTTAATAACCATTTATTCCAAATTGTGTATTTTCCAATTCAAATTTACAATATTTTACAGTTATCGAAATGTCAAACATTGAAACACTATTTTTTAAATTTTCATAAATGAAACAAATGTACAGCACAAGTGCTTTAAAAAATCTTTTAAAGTAGTTGTGCTTTTTATTATTATTAAAGTGTGACCTTAGTGACCGATGTTAATTAAATTCATATGAATGTCAATTTTTGTATTAGGATTGTCACTGTAAACATCAGACGATTGATTCAAATATTTTCCAAACAATGAGATAAATTATATTTTTTATATATCCGCTCTGATTACGGTAATGAATTTTTAAATTTTATAATTCTGTTGCAATACTTCATTTTGTTTTGAAATAGAAATAAAAACATCACTATAAACTCATATTAAAGTATAATAGTTCGTGATGAAAAAATCTAAAGCGGTTTTTGAAAACATTCTTTAAAGTGAGTGCAATGAAAATGAAAAATTCAGTTTATCGTCATATTTGAATTTATTTTAAATATAATAATGTTTTATCATTTTCCCACACCAGGACAGATCTATTTATTAGGAATTAAGTAAGTATCGAAATTTTATTGGCGAGGAACATATTTCTATAAAAATTCAAAGAATTTTTTAAGATTTCTGTGTTCATTTATTTAAAAACGCATAAAATTTTGTATTAAACACGGTCGATAATGATTTAGCTTATAGATCTAGTTTTTGTAAATAACTATTATGGTACAAAATAAATATTATAACATTATAGGCACATTTGTAAATGTTTTCGTTAAACATTTAAAAAATTCTGCATTTTGGGGTTTTGGAACCTTGATCTTTTAAAAATCATTCATAAAATATATTAGTGCTTAAAGGAATGCATTAAATTTATTCTTTATTGCAGGTATGTTATATTTTTAATAACTGAAATTAGAAATTATTTTTCAAAATAGTATTTTGTAATTCACCAATTTATAAAAGGAATTTCAATAATAATTTCTTCTTTATTAAATTAACAAAAACTGCCTTGGGTGTTTAAAATTGACCATTTTAATCTCCTAAACTGTTCAATGATTATTAAATTATGAATAATTTGAATACAATTTTAAATCCATTACCCGATCTTTACACAGTGTTATTAAAAATTAAACGACGTCCAATTGAAAACAAAAGCAAAAAATGGAGAAGAAAAGAAATGAAGAGTTATAAAAAAACAAAACAGGTAGTGTAGTGTAATGTCGGAGTGGAAAACACAGGTTTGTATTAGTCATGGCAATTGTCTGATTCTAACAACTTGTCTGTCTATCAATTTCAAATTGGTTTAATTCGAGTTCTTCATTTTTCATTCTCTTTATTGCTCTTTCTCTTTCACCTATTCATCGTCGGGCGAAACACGCGTTGAATAATGAAAGTGAAATTTTTCTCGTTTTCGACGACGACGACTTCGCTGTCATTATATTGTTTCTTGTTCACGGCAATTTTGTTTTCGTAAGAAATTATACACAGCAACAATCGCAGCAGCAGCAGCCACAGCACCTAAAAGCTTGAACGATGAAGAAAAAAAAACAAAACACAAGACAACAATGGATTGGAAGAAAGTAAAGTTTAAAGCTTAGGAGGAGGTGGAGGTTTTAATAGTGACAGTCATTTTTGGATTTGGAAAAGAGAGAGAGAAAGATGGTGAGATTGATATGGAAGAAAGAGTGAGTTAATCATACTTAACTTCTTCTCCTTTTGTTTTTTTTCTTTTCTTTTTCCACCAGCTTCTTCGATCGATTGATTGATTTCAGCGAAATGTGCTTTGAATTAATTAATTGGATTAAAAATGTATGGTGTAGCAAAAGCGATTTTGTAACTCGACTTGGCAATATTATAGAAGGGAAATTTCATTGTGTACACTAGTTTTGGCGGGCAATTTATTGACATTTTGCAACATCAATGCTGCTGCTATTTTACAATATATATAATATTTGCGCGTTTATGTAATCGATTTTTGCTGCCACTTTTCACCTAGTTTGCAACATTTTGTAATACTTTTTCGCTATTTTTAATAACAGCCGCCTCTCTTTTTAAAAATTTATTTTTTAAAACACTAGTGCTATTAAGAGATTTATTACATAAAAATATTTGCATTAAAATTTAATATAAAAACTGTTTTTTTTTATCAATTTCCAACAATATGTGTAATAGATTGTATACTATAAAATCGAAGGACATTTAATTTGTTAAAATATATTACAAAAATATTAATGTTAAAAATTATAATTTAAACTTTGAGATAAACCTGTTTCCTTTAAAATTTATGTGTACTTTCTTTTTTTTTTAAAAAAGAAAGAGAGATGATTAGTAGTGATTCTTAAAAAGAACACACTACTTAAATTGATCTAATCAATTTATAAAAAAATATATTATAACATTTTAGGGTAGCTTCTTTTTTAGTATTTTGAAACAAATCTAATGTTCGGGGGTGGATTGAAAAGTTTCCGGAAAGAGCAAGGGAACGCAGGTATTGATAAGGTTTTTTGTTTTATTTCTCAACATAGTCTCCTTGGAGTCCCAAATATTTATTTAGAAGTTTCTGTAACTTGTAGTTTTGTTTTAATCGAGTCTTGAAGCGAGCATTCCGGCAGCATTATGAAAAATGAAGAACGAGCAATATCGTTTAGTTAATGGATTCCTGATTTTGGAAGGGTAATCACTGAGCTAAATCAATGCTACTTTAGAAACTACCCAAGAGCACTTTTGTTAGTGAATACCAATCGTCAAAGTCACCTAAGCAAGTTTCATTGTGGTTCCACGACTGTTTTTGTTGAACCATGTCCAAGTACACCAAAACTGCTCTTATTGAGGATAAAGTGAAAAAATCCAGAACTTCGTATAGGTAGGCCCCAAACTGAAAGTGTTCTAGATAGCTGAGATAATAGGCATCTGAAGATACTGCATAGTTCTTATCCTGATTAAGTATTTGAAGTGAAACATCTATCCGCGCAAAGCCTGCCGCGATTTCTCACTTTTGCAACAAACACACAGTGAGAGTAATTTATAGTCATATATAAGCAGCTTCATCACAATAGCACCAATAGTTCAATAGTGGACTGCAACTGGCCAAGTGTTCCTAAGTAGGAAATAGCTGCCCACTTGCCAGACAATTAGATGGATACAGTTTACGGGAATTCGGGAGGTATGATCGATATTTATTACCTAATATGGATCAAAAGGATAACAGGGCTTCATTATATTGAAATTTTGGATATATTTTACGCGATAATAGAGAACAAATCGACTCCATTTGGCAAAAAAAAATATTTATCTATCGATCGCACCTCTTTCGTTGCGAAGACCAAAATGGTCGATTAAGATTATGAAATGTTATTTTATCTTCTATATTCTTCAGGACATGACCCAGTATGACTATTTTCAGCGTTTAAACTCGAGAAAGTCACACGGTGGATAAAAATGTGAGACGAGTTATTAGCTCATCACCGCAAAGTTAGCCTATTTTGAAGGCATTTAGGAACTTAATTTTTATACTATAATAGAAACTTCTAATTAAATATATGGGACTCCAAGAAGAGTATGTTGAGTAATAATATCAAAAACATGATCGATTTTCTTGCTCATTCCGGAAACTTTTCAATCCACCCTCATAGTTCATGTTCTATGGCTTATAAATAAAAATATGCTTTATTACAATTTGAATGAGGACTCCTAAAATTTTGTATAAAACGTGACCAAAAACAGTAATAAAATACACGGATTATAAAAGTGATTTCTGATGTATTTTTGATGAAGCAAGGAAATTAATTAAAATTATGCTTGGAATATGATCATTTTCAAATAAGGATAATAAAATTATGTGTTTTTATTTTAAAATTCAACTGAAATAAAGAAAAGGACCTTCTTTGAATAACTAACATTTCTAGATTGCTGTTAAAATAACTATTTTTATTGTTTTCTTTTCATCGAAAAAGGTTTTGTCGATCGAATGCAAAATGATTGAAAAAAGTAAAATTCACATCATGCAACACCTCAAAGATCCGCAACGATTAATATTCTCTGTCCAACGCCAGGATATATTATTTTCATTTTACTTTTATTTTAAAGACTGCGGCGAGGGAGTGCTGTGGCTCTCGTCTATAGGGCCTGCAAGAAGAGAACAAGGAGGTGGAGGAGGTCGTGCCTAGAATTGATCATAGGCACTTTGACGTGTCCAATTTTCAAAATGGCCGCTCTTCAAACGATCAATAATAAAAACCCAGTGAGTATCAAGCCGATTTATTATTATTTTGTTTGTCAAGAGATGACCAGACTACTACGATGCCTAAAAACAACACAACAAGACTCAAGCACACTGCTGGCTGCCATAAGCCATAAACAGCGACTAAACGGCTAAACAATAAATTTCAGCTTGGAAATCACCACCTCACCTTTTGTCCGCCTCTTCCACACACAGGTGTTTAATAAGTTATTGAATGTTTAATGAGCTGATGCTCAATTGAAATATAAGTGGTAAATGGGTTGATTAAGAAAATTTCGCAACGTCTGATGTTACGAAAATGAAAATTGGTTTTTTTCTTCTTGTTTGCGAGTTATTGAAAATGAAAACTAATTGCATAATCATCTGCTTTTAAACAGATAATTTTATTCAGTTTTACGGACTAATCAATTTTATACTAAAGTTAATTTTTTTCTGTCTAAATTATCCTTGGAGTTTAATTTAATTTTAAAATGTACCGTTAGGAAATTTATTGATTTGAAATTGGGATGACAGTTTTACTAAATCGGACCTACACCTACGAGAAAATTAATAGCACAATTTTACTTTTACATTAATCATAAATTATATTTTACAAATTGGCATGAATAGGTGCTAGTGCTTATATGATCTGAAACCATCACTTGGAATATAACTTAACACTTCAAGAAAACTACCTATTTTAGACCTATTACATTATGTTAGGCGGCCTATTAATTTTCTTGTAGGTGTATACTTTACAAATTAAATTACGGAAAATTTAATAAAAATAAATAGGATTCCAGTTAAAGACATCTTGGTAATGGGAAAGAAGTTTCAACTGATATAAATTATTTAATATTCCTTAATATAAATTTATATTTATAGAATGATTTGTATTATCCAAGTTTTTTAAACCGAAATTTAAAAAAAATTAAACTAGTAAAGGAACAAATTCAAATAAATATTAATAAAATACACTACAGGGAGAAATTACCCACTCGAAAATATTAATACTGAATAAATTAAATAACAATTGTCAAAAAATCACAAGTACTATAATATCCCTATTGAAAAAAAAACAAAAAACCCTGAACATCGCAGTAGGCAAATTGTCACACGAGATCGGCACGCTTACCGGTTTTCTAAGTAACCACTTAATTACTGTTGAATTGGCTTACCTTTTCATTTTCAATGCACAATTGGAATTTATCACCAGCCCTTATAATTTTCGTTCCCAAAAATACCCCAGCAAAAGGGAAAAAAATAAAATTAGGGAAGGGTGTTGCAACGACGGCGAAAGAATCGCGTGAAAATGACAGAAGATCGCTTCAAATTTGCCCTAATTTCAAGTGGCGTTATTTTTTGTTTTTTTTTCTTCTCTTGTCTCCTTCCGTAGGCTGCTTTAATTGAACGGAAGAGGGCCCAGCAAAATATTGGCATAAGATATTTATTAGTTAATAAACGACCCGGATTATCTCACATGGAATTTGGTCGTGAGTTTGGCGTGTGAATTTAGGGGAGAGGATCGCATTTTATTGCGGTAGGGGCGAGTTATGAGGGTAGCCAGCTGATCTGCGGGTAGTAACAACAGCAACCCCAAAACTGAAAATAACGGCTTTTAAACACTCATTTTCTGGTGAAGAAAGGGTGAAAATTATGTTTTTTTCATCGTCTGGCTTAAACTTTCTCCACGCCTGCTTTGCTTTGTTTGCAACGATCTCCAAAACCAACGACGATCATCGTGATGGCGAGCCATTGTCTTGTCTTTGTCTATTTGTTCAGTACTTTGTCGCTTGCCAATTATAAAGCCCAAAAGTTGACTAAATAAAGGCGAGGAGAGGAGAAGAAAAATGGGCAAAAAACAATAAAACAAAAACACGCAAGAAACAAAACGGTTTGGAGAGCGACGGTGGGCGCCATACTGGAATTAATGTGAAAATGTCAACTCATTTCACTTTCTCCCCCCGGTCACGCTGATCTCTTTCTCTCCACAGTTGGAGACAACCATTTCGCAAACTCCCCCGCAAATTTCCATTTGCCAATTTCGTTTTAATGGGATTTTAATTGAATAATTTTTCAAACTAGGGTCAAAAGATAATTGTTTTAAGTCCTTTTGAAAAAAAAATTAATTTAGTATTTTATTTTAATTATTCGCTTTTATTGTTTAAATTGCTTTTATGAATATACTGAGTAAGCTATTAATTATACTGATATAATTTTGGTTTTAAGTTATATTACATTTAAGAATAATTTTAGATACTTAGCTGATTACATATATTGATATTAATAAGGAATAAATTTCGTATTAGTAAATATAATTTTGGCATATGAACCTCTACGGAATTGAATAATTTTTTTATCAATGTTATCAAAATTACCAAATATCTAAGTGATTACTAAATTATCATTTCCAATTAGTCTACATTGTGAAATTAAATTAATTGCTTATATTCACACAACATTTTTAGAATATATCTTTTTGATACTCGATTTTCTTTTTAATAAATTCACATGTAAATTTATTTTTTAAGTTATAAATTTATTCGTTTTCAATAATTAAAAGATATATCTAATTAAATAAGAATTCTCTGATGCAATTGTCCTTCAAAAGATACAACTACGTGGATCAAAAGGTACTAAGGTATTATGAAGCACGAGAATACATGTAGAGGGTAATAATGCTTATCGACCTTGTTTTATACAAGACTTTCTGATTTCTTCAACAAAAAAAAAAACAAAACAAAAACCCTTGGTTCTTAATCAAATTTAAGTCTCTATTGTCATAAAAAAAATTTTTTGGCTTTAATTTGGTCATGATAAAAACGTATTTTAATTTTATATTGGAAACATATTGTCTCTTCTTTTCAAATAGTCGAACGACATAATTATAGTTTATTGTGACGAACCATCTCTAATGACAGTATTAACGGTTTCTATTAACTGTCTGCATTTGACTCCCGTTTTGCTTCAGACGACTTCTGACGGGAATGAGCCAATTATGCATTTTTATTTCCTCAACGTGTGAAATTGCGTATTTCGATGCAAGTAATAACCTATTTAAATGTGTATTGAACGCTATTTTGTGTAATTCTGAAAAAAAACCAGTTAATCAATAATTAAAAATAAAATCGTTCGCAGTAGTATTTTGTACAACAACTCACAACAAAATTTTCATATGAAAATATTTGAATTACAAATGTGGTTTTGACAACAATATGTAATTTGATTAAATTGGTGACAAGTAAGACAGTGTGCTTATTAGAGTTAGATGGGAACACCTTAACGAAATTCTCAACTTAAAATATTTCAATAATAATGTGTAGAGATTTGGTCATGACAACAAACATTTAATTTCACTAAATTGGTGACTAAAATGCGTGAAAATTTTGAAATATTACCGCACGCGTGCTAAAAAGTAAACTGTTTCAGAACGAATATGTGTTAACAAAAGTCTACTTTTCGAAACGGAATTTCACAAACAAATTAGCATCAAACTTTTCGCACGTGTTTTATGTACAAGAACACACACATAACTTTTGACACTATTGAATAAACCCTTTTCAGAGACCATTAAGATCTAAAATCGATGTGATTGAGAAAAACGGTGATTGAAATGGTGAAAATGTAAGTTTATACAAGAACATCGATAATACTAGGGTTAATTAAAATTAAGTACGTAGTGAGTGTATTTTAAAAACTTTCAAATACTTTGTTACAGAGAGATCCTTTGACAATAAAGAAAAACCTTTCCATGTGTTAACAATTTATTTTAGGTATCAGGGATTTAATGATAAAACTTTATAAATAACACATAATTTTATTCAAATTTCAAATTAATTAATATACTGTAGTTTTAGTTTTAAAATTCCCAATCCCAATTTTCCCACCCATGGAAACAATTTGAGTTCGCCTGCATCGAAATTCGATGAGAAGGGAATTCCCTCGCCCTCTGTTTTTGTTTGGCGCAGATGACTGAGCAGAGAGTCAGAGTATAGCCCGTAAACCAACCCTCCTTGCGGGTGAATTTTCCCGGTTCCCATTTGATCAATCGATCGAATTGAAATTCGGCTAAAAGTCGAAAAGATACGGGTCGTTTGTTTTGAGATTCGAAAATCCCGCTCAACGCCTGCTGGCTTTCCTTTTCTCTCTTGGAAATGACGTCAACCGGAAAAATTACACCATTAAAAATCAAATTTTATGACCGTTTATTTATTCACATTGTAGTAATTACAATCAATAGATTCAGTTAATAAATAAAAACCAACTTATTAGACATAAATTACAAATGTTGTGAAATTTTTGTAATAAAAAGAAGAAGAGAAAAAAAAAACAAATGAAGACTCATTATGCAATTGGTAAATTGCTTGATAAATTTGAATTACGATTCGCACATGGAGAATCAAACAATGATAAGAGAACTGTGATAAGGTGTAATAATCACAATTTCAATTTTACTGCTGTTAACGCGAATAAAACAAACAAAATGTGAGATTATCAGAGGAGACGTAATTAAGTTTTAAAACAGCTTTTGTTTGATAGCAAATAGGCAAGAAATCTTAATTTAGATAAACAGTGCCATCCAATTACGAGTATTACTGGTTTAAATTGAAAAGTAAATATCTTGAAGTAATTAGTCTAATTTAAATAGGGTATTGTACTCATTTTGAGCTAAAATCAATATAATTCTATTATGAATGTTCTATTTTTAACCAATTACCGATGAAATTTAATTCGAAAAAGAGTGACAAAATAGCATATAGAATATAAAAAAGTTTTTCCATTTGGGAAACATGTAATTTTTTCAATAATTCCATCAATTATAATATTTTTAATTCCAAATAAAGAAAGGAATTCTCTTAACAAACCAATGATTTCAAGTGCATCCTCATAATTTAAAATGAAAATAAAAATAAATTGTTAAAAAGATTTTTTTAATGAAAATAAATGAAAAATTAAAATTTATAAGGCTCCAAAAAAACTGCAAGTATCTTAATTTAAATTTATAATACAGATGACGAAGCAATGATTAAAATTAATTAAAATTAAATGTGGTTCCTCGTAGTCAATAGCCTGTTTTGTTAAAATGCCAAACGATGGGTTGCAAAAACCTATATTATAATGCCAAGTAAGGGCAATCGTCACAGGAAGAATCCCTCACAATATTATTCATGATTTGTTAAGTCGGAAATTAAATGCAAACTAACTGTGTATATAACTAACATTAAACCTTCCAAGTAACGTGTTTAGACCTATACTGCACTAGTGTGCGTTGCTGAATGACGGATCTAATGAACATTTTTATCTTTTCCCACGCAAACTCTTTTCTGATTATTTAAAAGAATAACTATATCGATGGCAAAAAGTTAGTTAGGGTCAGGAATTGTGTAAGGCAGGAAGAGCTAGGGCGAATTACGTGGAGGGGCGTATGGTCGACTGGACAATTATATTATTCATATATTTAATATGTGAATAACGGCAATAATCCCGAGCGTGTTCTTCGGTCACTAACCAATACAGATAACAATTAATTAATAGCTTTTATAACTAGGTTTTTATTATACACTAGAGTTTTTTTAAATCACGAGCGCAGCGAATTGTAAATTAAATAAGGAAAAATTATTCTGTGAGAAATTGTGATAAAATGATAAATCAACTATAATAATTGCAAACAAAATTGTTCATATTAATTGTTTATAAGAAATTTTTAGAAAATGTAAAACTGATTGTGATTGTTGTTGTCTTAAAATTGTTTAATCAAGTTTTTGCTAATTGGCCTTAAGTTTTGACATAGTTTTGGTAATAATTATTTATACAACAAGGTCGATAAGATAAGGCTTTATTAAACATAAGGGCCTTAAAGAATGCCCGAGTGTTTTATAATGCTTATTGACCGATTTTATACAATATTTTATGCAATTTTAAATAAATTAACACAAAAATTCAAAAAGAATTATTTTTTTAAATCAAATTTAAAATTTGTTAAAATTTGTTAAAATTTGTTAAAATCACATTGATTTAGTTTCTTTTTCTAATTCCATGGGAAGATGGAGCAAGCTATATCTTGTTTCTCTTACTCGCACATGGGAAATATTACTTTGATCTTTCAATTAAAACGTTAAATTGAAATTGAAACAATCCATGATGTTCTCTTTGAAAGAGAAATCCGATATGAGCATCTCTTTTAAAACATTATATTTAGATTTAAATAATCAGTTTTGTTGTGAAGTGATCCACAAATACAGTTAAACCATATACAACGAAACGGATTTCCATATAAATTTGTAGGTTTCTTTATTCATGGAGTACACACTTAAATAATAAAGAAAAAGTACTAGTACTTTAAAGATTTTTTTAAAACACTTGTGCTATAAAAACGTCTTTGACAGAACAAATTTAAGTGTCATCAATTATATCAATTATATGCGACAAAAATGCATAAAATAACAAAAAGGTAAAACATCTTAAATGATGTAATATGATGACGTCACTTGGCAATTTTTCGCATAATGATAATAATAACGTAAAATTGACGTTTTTATTGACAACTTTATCTGTCCATGTTACGGGAATGTAGGTTAGTTATTTTTTAAGTTCAATTTATTTTGATTTTGAAATTTATCTGACATTTATATAAGTATAAATATCACACTACAGTTTCTCATCTTACGGTTTTCTAAAATAAAAAAATCTAGTTTGAATCTTGCAAGTACGAAATCTAACACCAATCTTCTTTAAATAAACAGGACTGAATGAAATATGGTTTGGTTTTATACATTTTTCAGAGAACTGGTCCAGAGACTGAGTGGTCCAATGTTTATTTTCAGATTTGTCCTCATACGCAGATTTCAACGGGCGAAAATAATCGATTTTGTCGTTCCGAGAAACGTTTATGCAAATAACAAATCTGCGATATTTGGATCCCCATAAAATGGTTGATGTTTTCTCGTCTCTGTTTGGCCAACAACAGCATAATTTGTGGGGCATTTTTATGCTCTCCTCGCCTAAAGTTTATATTTTAATTGATTTGTTTACATTCGAGCCAGAGTTATGTAAATAAAATAGTGGATTGCTTTTAGTTCGATCGCATTTCTATGAGGGATCGACAAATGAATGAATGAATGAAAAATGACAAATAAAATGAATTGGAGACTGCGATTTGTTATTTAGTTAATTTATTCTTATAGAATTTCATTGTTTTCTTCTTCGGTTGCAGAAATTCAAGTAGTTTTACCACCCGCGATCGACGGATGTTTTGTTTTTCCTGTAAATTTCAACATGGCAGCAGAAGATCGCGATCATTGAATTTCTTGTTTCAGTTTTTATTTTTATTATAAATTCAGTCAACAATTAACTATTATTAGAAAAATGTAAACTAAATGTATAAGGATTTAGGCAAGAAATAAAAGTTATTTACAATTTCACTTCTTAACAATTCTAATAGAAAATTTGATAACAAAAATTTAGTTATCGATCTTAGCTTACTTTTGCAAAATCCATAACCTTAAAACAAATTAACTTTAAAATACTATGGAATTTAAAAATAACATTTATTAATTTCATTTAGTAAGGGATTCAAAGCACGTTCTCCAAATAAATCGAATTCAATTTATAGAAGTTATCAGTTTTGTTTTTTAATTTGTTTCTCAAGTACAAAAGGGATTATTATAAAATGAATGTATATAGTAATTGATTAATAGTAGTTTACGCAACTGTAGGTAATAAGGCACTTTTCCGTCGAGGTCTAAAATTGTTAAAGGAAAGAGACTTGCTGTTAATTTATTTGTTGGATTAGTTTTTAAAAATTTGTCAAAACACAATTTATTGTATTAGTATGTCCCAAATGAAACTTTCCACATGAAGTTCAAATTTTCAAATACTATAACTTTTTTGTATTTTAATATTTTGAATTCGAACAAACTGCATTTTAAACTGTATATTTCTGTTTATAAGCAGTAAGTTGTATGATTTAATATCTATATTATTCTGTGCTCTAAAAGCTTAAGAACTCTGTAAGGGTTAAAATCACACCCTTCCGATACACTGAAACTTGGTTGAAGGTCGCAGTGTTATAAATGAAACATATTGTTATGTATAGTTGTTGAATTAGTACATATTATTGAAAGATTATAAAAATATAGTTTCCTTGGTGGTTTAGAATTTTTATACAATTCTGTTGAAAAATGTTTACATTTTAGTAGCCAATGCTTCCTCTAGAAATTATTTTATAATCGTACACTTTTGAAAAAAGTATAATTTAATACCCGCAGACAATTATAAAACTTGTAAATACACTAAATTAGTACTTTGTACCA
>JXOV01005713.1:0-11294 GCA_001014945.1 Clogmia albipunctata
TATTACTATACAAAATTGTATAAACGAAATTTTTATATTAATTTATATAAATAATAAATATAACAAAGAAAACGATACTCCGATCTCAACTGTCGAACAACAAGGTTATAATTTACAGAATATTCTATTGTTTGTCTAAAGAGTATTTAAAAGAATATCTTTGTTTATGAATGCTTATTAACCGTATTTTACACAAAAGTTTAAAAATATTAATAAAATAAAAAATAAATTATTAAAAATGATTTCATTGTGATTTATTTAAAAAAATTGAAATGAAAAAATTACATTTAAAAATATGACTTAATTTAATGTTTTAATTTATCGTTAGTTAATTTTAACTGATATTTGTGTTTACATAAACTGTAAATGGATTTATACTAGGAATTACTATAAAATTAAAGCAATTGTCTTTATAAATTGAATTAAAAATCTTTTTAATACATTTTTTTGGTACATGAACAATAATACATGACAAAGCGATGTTAAACAGTGATACTGTACTCGTAAATGTTTTACTACACATTTCCCTTTTTACATTCTTTCTTGATTCAACAAATTAGACCCAATTTCATTTATCTCCAACTGAACAATCAAAACAATAAAATTTACTTAAATCCGATTTCCTCAATTTATATTTTGCATGTATGTTGGTTTTCCACAACACTCTTTAAAAGGAAAGAAAAATCTTTAGTTACTACCCGATTTTCGAAATATACTCTTCATATATAAAAAAGATCGTCCGTTACTTTTAGTTTCAGAATGCGTGAGTAAGACGATTTTATAAAATAAATTTATGGTTAGTTCAATTTTTACATAATTATTCAATTGGTTACAATGTAATAATAGGTCAGAACAGAAATTAATCAACTCTCAGAGAGAGATTTATCGACATTGAAATGGTTATGACGTTTACACAATTTCTCAGTAATTGGAAAGGTAATGTAAAATATTAATATCGTTGATAATACAATTACTCAGTCAATTTCTTCACAATTTTTTATTCAATTTATTAATATTACTGTTAAAATTTAATTTAAATAATATATATAAAATGTAAATTCCCGTTTGTCCTTTTGTAACTGCAAAAAGTGCGTCACTTGACACAGTTTCGGATCCATAATCAAATGCACTGGTATCGATTTGGTCTCGGACATCGACTGCAACGTAATTTATTATTTAAAACGTGTACGCCATCGTTTAATTTGAATAAAAAGACAGGGGCAATGAACATTTAAATGTCGATTCTTTGAAAATATTCGATGCATTTCACATGCACAACGGTTATTAAAATAACTGCACGGAATTTTAAACATTTTTTGTTTGCCAGCCAAATTAATGTTATACAAACAATATTTAATTATTACCACAAATAAATATTTTATATTATTTCGTGGGAAAAAATAGTATGAATTAATAATTGAAAGTTAAAACTCAATTATCCTTGCCCCATCCTATAAGACTTTTAATCATATATAAATTCTTAATAATTTTTTACACCAGACACAGTATAATAAATAAACCATTAATCAAGGACCCCCTCTACTGCTTTGCTTTTCAATTCGCAAAAAAAAAAGATTATTTTGAAAATCAACTTACAACATTAGATATACTAACACCATATTGGAAATAATATTTAAATCATTCATAGTACTCGTATTAATACAGATCAATGAAACAGATCAAATTACATTCAAGTAGAATTAATAGATCTAGTACAGAAGTTGTCGTCTCGAAGCAATTCAGAATAATCAATGGTTTTTACGACCCCAATCAGCAAATAATCACTCACGCGTAAAATACACTAGAAATCACAATGAACACATGTTTAACCACAAATTAAACACAATATCACTTTCACTGGTCTTAAATTTAAATAATAATAAATCAACATTTTTTCCAGTATTCTTTCGACTAACCTTCATATTATATTATTAAAATGTCAAAACTATTAAGAAACCGCAAAATTTACGAAAACCGCGCTTCACTATTGGAAAGATTCATACTGTGTAATTCACATCCACTCATCACCAATTCCATAAAAGCTCTAAACATCGAAAGTTGAAAATAAATGCAAATATTTAGTCGTACGCTTTCGGAATAAAGCGAATAGTATTATTATTAACGGAAAGCACGTTTCAGTTTATGAATGAAATCAAATACATACACAATCACTTATATACATTAAACTTATATTTCAATTTCTCTGTATATAACGTATTGATTTTCTATTAACCCCTTGTAGATTTGTATGATGATCGGAATTATATTGTCAATTAATAAAAGTGGTTTAACAACAAATAAATGTTAAAATTTCAAAAAAAATAATAATATTCGATGATTTCAAAACTAAGTAAGCGAATTCAAAATACATAGGTTCCTAGATTATTTACCAACAAATTTTAATAGTGATAAATCTAAAATGAAATTCTGTCTATTCCAAATATTTAATGAATATGGTGAAAATTGTTTTATTTTTAAATGACTATTACCTTCTTGTGGTCGACCACTTTGGGAGTTTTATTAAAACTCATTCCTTTAATCATCTTTTACGCACTAGATTAAAAATTATTTGTCACTGATTATAGAACACTGAAACACTTGTCTCTACATTACGAAATCCTTTTAGCACTAACTTCAACCCACATTTAATTGTTTAAAACATAACAATATGAGATATCACCACAAAATTAGAAAAATTTTCTCCGAGAAAAATCTCCACGCTTATTAGTTTTGTTTTATCAAAGGCTACTACGAGTAATATTTTTTAACATTGCGGAAATAAATTATTTTGCAGGTTATGTTATCCAATTTAATAAATTTTAAATGTTAATTTTAAATTATCTTTATTATCTATTAGGACATTGTGTAAGTGTTTCTAAAATTATATTCAATTCATCTGAATAATAATATATAATACATTGAATGAGAGCAAAATTTTATTAACAGTCAAAAACCGTATTAACTGTTATCTAAATTAGAAATTTCATGTGTAAACTAACAAAGAAAAATGAAAGAGCTGTGAAATACCTTGTAACGAAAAAATTAAATAATAAAGCTAGGTTTTCACGTTTCACTTTTTAAGATTAAAGTTTTTATAACCCCTCACAATAGAGCCAAATAAGATTGTACTGTTAAATAAAGAAACTTTCGAGAATAAAACTCAAACCAAACAAAGAAATGAATGTTCTAATTTTAGAAATTGGAGCATGCATCATTATGAAATAACTGAATCCTTTTTCAAGTACATAAAGTATGTTTAATAATAAACTTTGCTTTACAACTTGATCCAGACAAGGGAAGGAGAATTGGTACGAAATTCCTTGGATATTGCAATTTTATTACTTGCTGTACGGAATAAATTTTCGACATCATAATAGTTTCAACGAATTTCTTTCCCTCGTCTCTCCTTTACAACCCTGTTTAGCAAAATACCTAATCTGCAATAAATAGCCAAGAAAGTTCCATTGTTTGATAAAAAAAAAGGTCGAACTTTATCATTCGTTCACTTTAGTTTATGGCTTTCAATTATTTATATCACTTTACGCACTGGGTTTAAAAGAAATTGATTTTTTTCTCTCGACATGATTTTTTATTCCAAATTGAGATCAATCTTTTTGTTGATGAAATGGTCAATAAACATTTTAGTGCCAAAAACTAAATTGGACAATTGTATTATTCTTTTATTCTGATATATTTTTAAAGAAAATTCTTAAAAGGAATGTAAATCAGCGGATGATCACGTATTATGTAAATCATTCAGAACAAAAAAAAATGTTGGCTAATTTGTCTTCTATTTTAATTTATTCGTAACGTTGAATTTTAGATTTGAGAAAATGATGTTATAATAAATAAAAAACAATTTTGAAAAATAATATTTTTTTCAATACTTAATAAAAATAGTTATTTGTGCTACGAGGGTGTTTAATGAGCCTTTTTTAATAAGGAAACAAGCCGTCAGGCGAGTTTTAGGAAACAGGAAATATTTTTTTTTAACTTTCATAAAAAAATTCACTAAATTCACTTAAAATTTTTTTGCCGTCTCTATTTGATTTGAACTGTTTTCGCGTTCTTTTGACTGTTATAACGGCTTGGATTATAATTGTATTGTTTTTTCCTCACAATTGTGCTGAAATTTTGATTTTAAAATAAATGTATTCGTAGGTTATGACCTTCTTTTCTTTATTTCACTAGTGAAATACAAATTCAAAATTTTCACTAGTGTAAAAAGTGACGCATTATGAAACTGAAATCAATGTCGAAAAGCTTATCTTTCGGTACGAAAATGCAAAATAGTTATTTATGCTACAAGGGTATAAAGTCAACTGTTTTTTTAACGAGTATGAAAGATTCGAGCCGAAGGCGAGTGTTTCATCATTTCCGAGTTAAAAAACAGGACAACTTTGGACCTCGACGGAAAAGTGCCTTATTACCTACAGTTGCGTAAGCTACTATTACTTACATTACAGTTAAGCAAATTTATCTCTGATATTTATGTTATGTGCCAAAAATCGAACAAAAATAGCCAAATTATATGCAGATGGCTGTTGAAACGGTAAATATTAAAATTTTAGAAAATGAAACATTAATTAATTTGAAATATAAGCACGGTCCTATGGCATGGCCGAGACCAATATTTTGTGTAGTTTAAGAGCAACAATGGCGACCAAATTTTGACTTTGAGACTAATTTGTTGGAAAGTTTTTGACATTTTTTCGCCCTAGTGAAATAAAAATTCAAAATTTTCACTGAGTGCCATAAAGTGAAACATTACGAAACTCAAATGGATATCGAAAAGCGTGTAGTTCGATACGGGAGTGCAAAAAATAAATTATTTACATACTTTGCTTTTGGTGATATTGAATTTTTTACAGTAATCACTAATAATAAGACCATATCATTTACGTTATTATATTACAGTCGTCTCTCATAATTGGAAATGTATTGATTTAGTTTGAAATATTAGGAGATTTCGTAGGAATCTCGTGATAACTTTGAATTATTGAGGGTTCGAATTATCGAAGGTTCGTATTATCGAGAACCGACTGTATGCACATTCCTTCTTAGTACGTGTTGTAAACTTTAAAAATTGGCAATTTGTTTATCTTTAAATTATGAATTTAAAATATAACTCAATTTCGTTTCAATTTAATCAATATGTTGCTGACTGCACACTTTGCGACACTGACCTTTGATACTCCTGACAAGATTATTAACACTCAAAAGCAGAGGCTCTTATTGTTCATAATTTTGATTAAATCGCATTGAGCTCGAGTACTAGTTAAAATGTTCAAGCAAATTGTAATTCTTCTTGTAGCTGTCGCTAATTTAACTAACTCAGAGGTAATCTAATTTTAATTTCTATACTAAATCAATTGTTAACCATATTCTCTCTTTCATAGCTCCATACACCAGTTTTTCCAGAGCAAGTTTTTGCCAAAAATAACGAAACCACCGATACTCTTCCAACACAGGTTCGTTGCTTCAAAAACTAATAATCAATTAGGGTTTTTTAAAATTTCTCTCTTTTTAGATTGATCCTCCAGATTCAAACACATTAACTTCAGAAAATGGTACCTATTCAAGAACTATTATAGGTGGTAGTGAAGCTTCCATAGGTCAGATCCCATTCCAGGCTCTCATAACTTCATGGAAAACGGGAATTTTTTGGGCGGCTGGTGTATGTGGAGGGAGTTTAATCAAACCCAGTTGGGTTTTGACAGCAGCTCATTGGTAAAAGAAATATTAAATACATATTAAGAGAAGTGTTTAAATATCAAGTATACACGTGACCTAGTGCCTACTTCAGATAAATTAATAATCTGATGATATTCCCATTTTATTTCAGTTTCACCAATAACGATTACTCAGCCGTGTATTTGGGAATGAACCGTCGTGGGCAGCATTCCTATGAAGGTATATCCTACAATAGAATAATCCATCCCAATTACAACAGTGTAAACTTGAACAACGACCTCGCCCTTATTCAACTTCCAACCGCTGCTTCAGGACCTAATATTGCAACAATTGCTCTAGCTCCAGCTAACATAGGCAGCCTGGTTAATGTAGTTGTTCGGGCTTCAGGTTATGGAAAGACTTCTGAATATGGAGCAACATCCAACCAATTGATGTACGTCGACCTGAAAACTATTTCCAATTCCATATGCAGAGATTTGTATGGGAGCAAAATAATCGTCGATTCCACTCTCTGCGCTACTTTTACCAAAGAAGGCATTGAGTCTGTCTGCAGTGGAGACAGTGGTGGACCTCTTACCTATAATAATAAATTAGTTGGAGTTACATCGTTTGTCTCAGAAAATGGTTGCGAATCTGGAATTCCTTCCGGTTTTGTCCGGATCTCGTCTTTTCGAACCTGGATCGATGCCAATACTAAATAGTACAACTTCTGATTCTAAGATTTTTTTTTTTAAATTAAATTTTTATTCATCATGGAAGCAAATGAAGTTTTTTATTCTTATCTAAATTAGGCATTTCAAAAATAAAAATAATATACGCTATGGTAGCTTATGAAGTACTTTTCAAGTCAAGTGAATAACATTTCATAACAATTTCTAAATAAATTCACAAAATAAAAAAGTTAAATACTAAATTTTGAACAGATCTTTTATATAACTGTTTACTAAGTTTTAGAATTAAAAAGAAACATTTTTTATTTAGTAAAGGGTCAATCATATATAACAATAGTATTGACTATGTAATGATTTTACCACCCTAGTGTGTTAAATTTTTATTTTACTGTACGAAAATTTACGTTTTCTTTATTATTAAAGTGTGACCTCCGTGACAGAAATCCAACAAATTTATAGGGACGCCATTTTCGTTGTTCTTGGCCACTGTATTTGGATGATTCCACGTCAAACGGATTATTTCAATATAAATATAGCGTTCTAACAGGGACGCAAACATCGGATTTCTCTTTCAAACACAACATCGTGAATTGTTTAAAATTAATTTTACGTATTAATTAAAGGAGTAACGTGACATTTCCTATGTGAAGTAAGAGAAACAACATATAGCTTTCGTGTAATTATAAAAAAAAAGCAATTTCAGGGAGATGTATGTTTTTTTTAAATTTATATTATATAAAAATTATAAAATTTTGTATGAAAAACAGTCGATAAGCATTATTAAACACACGGTGTAATACAATACGAGTACGGAATACCTTTGTACTGACAGGTTTAGCCACCAAAACAGAACACACATACTACGAAGAAGACCACCTCATTCGTAACCTTCATGAGTATCCATTTGTTAATGTCAGCCAAATACTAGTAGAAAGATCCGGTTTTCTCTTCAATTCTGTGCACTCCATCCAAGCTACTCGTATGAAAACCTGCCGGAGTCGAACAATTGAAATTAACGATAATAGTTGTTGGACAACTAAGGCCATGGATATTATTTTATATACAGCTAACCAATTTTGTTCCAATTTGAGTCTATAATAGTTATTTATTCAACAAGGTCGATAAGATAAGTTATTATTAAACACAAGGGTTGTTTTGAGCCACGAGCGAGGCGAGTGCCTTAAAGAAGCCCCGAGTGTTAATCTTAAAAATTCTTCGAATTTCTGTAAAAATACGTGTTGCGCCCTCTATGATAAACCACAAGAGAATGTAGTTCATAAGTTCTCCGATAGATGGCTTATTTTATTTTACACTAACAAATCACAGTGAAACCACGCCCAACGAAAGTGGCGTACATATAAATTTAATGGATATCTTTTACGGAGGTCACACTTTAATAATAAAAAAGAACTTGTGCTATAATAACGACTATGACAGAGCAAAATTGAGTGTCATAATATTAACATTAGGCAACAAAAATGCATAAAAGTAATTGTTAGTGTTTTTCAAAAATTATAAAACACTATAAAGTAACAATAAAACCACTCTTCCTTTTTCATAATCCAATACTTTTATTACTTAAATTACATTACATATTATCCTCATCCAAATCATATTCTCTACAAATAGACATTTATCGGAGTAGTCTGCTTCGAGAATAGGTAGGTATCTATAGAACATAAATATTGTTCGAAATGGGAGAAGTAGCGATAAATTGATAAATTATTGATATAATTCAAGAAATCAATACATTTACACCTATTAACTATTTTAACTCTATAGAACACGTCTCTCCTTGTCTTTCGCAAGTATTAATTTATTGTTGCATCAAAATCAATTGAATTTGTGTCTCGGAAAAGTTTCAAAATTTAATTATTATATTTTTAATCGGAGATATACATGAATTTCGATTTACTGATTACAATTTTTCAAGTGTATGTCATTCATTCTTAAACCTTTCATTCAATTCTAGAGACAAACGAAAGGATATATCGAACTGGTTCCAAACTAAGCACCTAATTGTCAGCGCCACCTCGGTATTGATTCGGATGCTGTTGGTGATGCTGTTGTCCTCCCTTCATTGGTCTACCGTGACTTTTCCGCGAATGAACATTGTACGGGTGATGGACACTGAAATGAAATCGATTTATCAATGAAAATTAATTCAAAAACTTCTTCAATCGCCAAAGTTTTCGTTTGATTCGAATAAGTTATTAGATTTTTTATTTGTTATATAAAATGGCTTAAAAATAATTGCTAAAATAAGAAAATTTTACATTATAAGAAAAATTTTTAAATTTCTAAACTTTACGTTAAAAAATATAAAAGTTTTAATTTTATAACGAGTTATCATAAATGTATTGGTTTTTGTAAAGTTGAAATTGAAGCAACGCCATGAACAAGAAACGGCACATTTGGGCTAGAATTATATTTCTATTTTAAATAAATCAATAGTTATAAATTAAAATTTTGTTGAAACCGAAATTTAAAGAAGGTATTTTAAGTACAATATTTCAATTTGAAAATCAAATAACGACATTTTGTTGTAAACAAATTGTCGATTCTGTGAATGAAGCAAGCTAGTTACTAAGATTGATTTTGAATTAGACTATGAAATTTGTATAAAATATCCAGTCACAAACACATTTAATAATAGCCGAAAAGAAGAAAATATGAATGGGGTTTTATCCTTGTTTTTTCTTCTTTGCTATTTATTTTAAGGAAATTAATATTCAAAATTAATATTACCGAAACACTTTTTATTCGAGAAATAAAGTGACTCTGGTAAATAATACGTAACTACTAACGATAGGTAATGCAGTAATTTTCCTGTCGAGTAGAAAATGTGTCGCAAATTGGGAACGAGACTAATAATACGATTACCTACAAGTTGCGTACTACGTTTTATGTAATTCCTCACTTTTTTGCGTAAATTTAAAAATTTATATTTATCTCATAGTTTGTATATTTCAGAAACTATTTCAAATTTTAAATTTTTAAGAGAATATTTTAAATTTAACAAAAACTTTGAACAATTTTAACATAAAAAAATCAATTTATTATTGATCAAAAAGGATTTACGTGTAAAAACATAACATTTCTCCGTTTTTTTTACTTTTTTGTAAATTTTGCGTCCTGGGCCGTGGTCCTATAAGTTCGCCAAATAAATTTTCACGTTCACGGCGAACTTTTATTTAGGGTAGCCAACCAAATGGTAACGGGTTTCATTCATAACGTCGCTATATTTCTATATTTGACGTTTAAAAATAATCCAAAAAATAATTCGATTTATTTTGATAATTTTAAGTTATATTTCAAGGTTTTCAATTTAAAATGCACAATAGAATGATCAAGTAAAGTGTATAGAAGTGAATTATTGTGCGGAAATTGTGTTTCGCTGAAGAAAAACAAGAAAATTGTGGAAATTTCAATAAGTGAAAAATGTTTCAATTTTATGTAAATTACGTATAAAATAAAAATATTGATTTATATAAACTGAAGATATAATTGTATTAACCGTGTTGATGTGTTATTTTGGTCTAAAATTTAATTTTCAGGTGACAAAAAGTGTTTTAAAATTTGGTGTGTATTTTGTGACGGCATTAGATATATATCGACGTTTCCATCGACTTTCGACTTCTTATGAGAAATTTGTCAAGGCTGCATTTTCATTCTTCAACGAACTGGAATACGCTTATTAAATTGTATTTAATCAGTTTTTTCGTAGCTGCAATTAATTCAACATCAAACTGTCCTCACTCGTTTAATTTACACAAACACAGAATCTATAGATTAGATTTCAGAAACCATTAAGATCTCAGATCGATATGATCGAGAAAATTGGTGAATGAAAGGTTAACATACTCCAGTGAATTTTCTCTACCGCAAGTGAATTCAAAATTAATATTAACGAAACATTAAAACTTTTTAATTGCAGTAATAAAGTAAACTCTTTGTTAAATAAAAGATAAAGCCATTTTAACAACTAAATATAATAAATAAAATGAATCCGAATCAATCGAAAATCAGTAAAAGATTAGTATTTATTTGAATAATTTGGTTATTTTCCACTCCCACCAAAATCATTAAAAAAAAATTCCAAAACCTCCACCAAAGTTAGATTAAAACCCAAAAAGCAATTATCGCTAAAACATAAAACTACTTGAACCTTGCTAAATGATGTCGTCCGGAATTCGTGGCCAGAGGCGACGATGAATGCGTTCTGATTGAACGACGACCATGAATGGCCACTGGGTTCCTAACTGTGTTCCTCGACTCCAGCACTCTTGCATTTCCGATCTCCTCCCTTACTCTATTCTCTTCTTCACGACACCCCTCCTTCTTCTCCCCATCTCTGCCTTCATCTTCATCATCATCGTCCACTTCTTCAATTAGATCGGGCTCCCTTTATGTACATTCCCCCAAATTAACGGTTTAATTGGATTTATAACATTCAAAACGACATCCAAGAAATGCATTGAAATCAAATGAATGGTAATGAAATAAAAGTCGAATTTATTGGGTGTATATTCTTTTGGGAATCCACAAATTACCATGACAATTCAGTTGTAAAACTAAATTATGAGGACATTGAAACTATCAATAGTTATTTGTGCTACAAGGGTGTAATTTCAACTCGTTTCACTCGCTAAAAAACAGGACTTTACACCCGAGCAGGACATAACGTTTTTTGCACTCCACTCCACTCTACTGAAATTTTTACAATTCTACATTAAATTTCATTATTTACAAAGAAAATTAAAAAACTGACATGTTTCACAAACGTTTCCAATCAATCTTTACTTGTAAAGTTACCGTAAACGGTTGGGATTCCTCTTAACCACTTGGTCATAAGGCAAATACCTATTTTATTGTGACATGGAACATTTGTTTGCTTTAATTTAAAGCAATATAAGGCTATTAATATAA
>JXOV01005713.1:11483-41165 GCA_001014945.1 Clogmia albipunctata
CAGATTTATCTCTGATATCTACGCAATGTGCCAAAAGTTGAACAAAAATAACCAAATTATATGCAGATGGCTGTTGAAACGGTAAACATTAAAATTTTAAAAGAGGAAACATTAATTAATTTGATATTTAGACCTAGTCCTATGGCATAGCCGAGACCAATATTTTCGGTAGTTAAAGGGCAACAATGGCGACCAATTTTTGACTTTGAGACAAATTTGTTGGATAGTTTATGACAAATTTTTTTTCACTAGTGAAATAAAAATTCAAAATTTTCACTGAGTGCCATAAAGTGAAACATTACGAAATTCAAATGGATATCCAAAAGCGTATGTTTCGATACGGGAGTGCAAAAAATCTTTTTTTTAATCCCATATCAAAAAGTTAACTTTTTTACATTGATTTCAGTTTCGTAATGAATCACTTTTTTGACTAGTGAAAAAAAGAGTCATAAACAAACAAATTGGTCTCAGTGTCAAATAACAGGCATGATTTTGTTCCCTAAAGAGCACATTTTATTGATCCAGGCCATGTACCATGCGACCGTTACAAAAGCAAATATTTTTAAAATAATTTTTTCGTGTATTTTGAGGAAGATTTTTAAAAAAAAGTGTATGTGCTACTCATGTTAAATTGAACCTTTATTGATAGAACATTCCCGAAGCACGGTCAGATGAATATCTAAATGTAACTGGGTAACGATGAAAACTCGCTTTGTGGCTCGTATTTCACATCATTTTCCTCACTAAAAAGCATATAATTTTACACCCTTGTAGCATAAATAACAATTTATTAAATCTGATCTTAAATAATGTCATTAATTTTTAATTAAAATTCTCATCTTAATCATTAATAAAGCCAATTCTGTACTTGAATTTCAAATTTCTACTTTTCGTAAAGCGAACTGAGTTCTTTATTTTTTTATTAGAATTTTTAAAGAAATTTCATATAAATTTCTTTCAAATTTTTTTTTTATAAATTAATTCGCATGATATTAAAAACGTATGGCTGGAAACCATTGAATACTAATAATTAATTTCTCTACATTACCTCATTAAATAAATATAGTCCAGTCTTTTGCATAAATTTCTATTAAACAGTCATTGTCGGTTTCGCACATACTTCAAATTGTTTGCAAAAGACCACAAAGATCAAACCATAATAATAGCCAATGTTTATAATAAAAGCAAATAGTCAATGTGAAGAAACTGATTGGCCTTCAAGTTATTATTGGCAAGTAACCAAACCAAGCATTTCTGTTTGCAATAAACCTTTAGGAAAATTTTTAGAAAAAAAACTTTGTTGAAGGATGTTAAAATTATAATATTTTGAAAATAATAAATCCAATTTAATCAAACTTCAAAATAAAAATAAATTGAAGGGAAAAATTTTACTAATATAGAACATAATGGTATTAATAATTTTAAAACATGGCATTAATATATACAATCAATCTTATATATAATAAAATTGTATAATACATCTTATAGGAGAATAAAATAAATTTGAATAAAAAAAAATATTTTAATATTTAATTTTAATGACCTTAAAATAATTTTTGTATAAAAAAATGAACATATTTTAAAATACAAAATGAATGAACTATCACAAAATACTTCCAATCCATCACCTAAGCATGCCCGTGGAGTTTCTTTATCAAAAACAGCAACTGGGACCAAAACAGCTTTCCCCAAGAACTACACCTTAAAATTCAGACTTTTCTTTCGATATGAAATCAAATATTACCTGGAAGTGCTTGGAAGAGCGAGCATTTCACGTCGCCCGCTGCCCGGTGGACCTTCAATGCACTGAATGGAAGGCTGGTGATGATGGGGACGACTCCTTTGCATAAACTCCCTATTAAAGTCATCGGCATCCTCCTCCTCCAAATTGATAAAGTCCTGTCGCTCCTCCTGTGTGCCGTGATGAACGTTTTGCTCCCTCTCAATTATGTGACCCCTCTCCCCGATATGGTGCCCAATCGCCATCTTCTTGATGCCTGTGCGTGAATCCTGAACAGTTTTCTTTGTCTCCACCACTCCGTTTGGACCTGCCTTTGTGCTACTCGACGCCTGGTAAATCTGTGGACGTCCATCCGGGCCCGAAGTCATCGACATGAAGCTACTGCTACTGTAGGACGCTCCTCCCATCATTGACGGATCCGGAAAACCTAGAATTTCAAAAGTAGATTGGATTTATTGAAATTCAATACAATTTTACTAAAAAGCCATTTCTTTTCAATTTTATTGACTATACCTATTTTAGATTAAATTCAACTAAATTAATCAATAACTATTAACGCGCTATCGTCAGAAATTCATTTATTGTTTTAACCAAATAGAAAGGTAACAATAAATAAATAAAGAAATGCTAGTTGGTAATGTAATACTAACATCCTTCCATATATTGTTTCTGACCTATACTGCTCTCGTGTGTCGTTGCCAAAGGGTGGGTCGATGGCACATGTATCTAGTCCCACTCCATTATAATAAAAAATAGGTAGGAACCAATGTGTGATGTCATCGACTCCGCTATAATTCATTGTTTTGATTTTGTATGAACTCGAAATGATGAATAGACACATGTGTATTGTTATCTAGATACTAAATTGTACCGAATTTAACACTATTTCTTTAAAATTTCAATACTTTTTTGACCAAATATGATGAGAGAATTTTTGCAATATTTTGCCCATTTCGGCTCAGAATACCGGACATTTAGCATATTAAAGCCAAAGAATATTGTCTTGGGTTGTATTGATGGTATATAACTACTTTAATAGTCTATTGTCATAAAATTATCATTAATTTCCTTGTATACGGCGGAGTCGATGACGTTTCCACTACTACTACCACCACAGATCTGGATTAACATTATTGTTAAGTTAGGGTTAGTAGGAATAACGTTTCAATGAGCAGGAGGCGGTGGATGGTACTCATAACTCCATTAAATCACGTTGGTGCAACGGTCCAGTAATCATTCATATGTATTTATATATGAGTGAGGGCTATAACTCAATTATGGGTTGTTCGTTCTAATTTTACATTACAGTAAATATTAACTTTTATAATAATTATTTAAACAACGTGTGGGGAAAATGGTCCATAATTATCATAGCAAATTCTAGAAAAGGAACGAAATGAAATTTCTAAAAAATACGAGAATTTAATTATGTGTTTCTCGATCAAGTTCTATACATAGTTTTATACAATTAACATATTTATTTGACATTTATTCACAAAATATAAATGAGGAATAAGTCAATCTTGCACCAAGTTAAGGTCTACATACACACAATTGAGGAAAGTGGATAGCTATCAAGTGAATAGAAATTTCGATTATAATTTTTAGTTATTTTATTTTGGTATTGAAAGATGTATAATGCAACAGTGTTTAAATAAGAAGCACTTTTTGGAGGACACATTGGCCAATAAAATATAAAATTTTCGTATATTGGATTGTGAAATTGAGTGAATCTATTTATCAATATTCTTATCAAATAAATTACGTTTCCTCTATCAAATCAATAAAAGTCGTAACAAAAAAAGGAGAATTCAAGAAATTGTAGTTGTGACGAAAAATAACATAATTATGAAATAAGAAGAAACCGTCCCTTCAGTACATCCAGAATAAAAAATTAGAATTTTAGATTTTAATTCAAATACAATAGAGATTTTTTAAATAATTATTCATGTTACATGATTGTAAATTTAGCTGTTTTATACATGAAGAAACTATTATGAACAATCGAGTCGAATGTGAAATTTCATCTAATTCGTATTTAAAAAACGGATTTTACACTTAAATAGGAAATAAATCGTTTTTGTCATTTAAAAAAAAACAGTAGAAGGCGCTTATTAGAAACAGTCGGAGACCTTAATTATTTGCTTCAATTATGTATTTGTTTCAACAAAGCGATTAGTTCAATTATGCGAATTCTACTGAACTACTTTTAAAAATATTTGAAGTAATCTTGGTCCCCGATCAACAACTCATGAGCTTAAAATCCCAAACCTATCCTCAAACTATACAAATTAAACCCTAAATAACAGAGCGACTCTTATAACACCCTACTAAACCATGATTCGAAATGTTCCACTAGTCAGTGGACAAATTAGAGGGAGGTTAGTAATCGACGTCGTAAGATAAATAATTATAGATTATAAAGAAGCTCATTGTATGTTTGTGAGCTATAGACACCGAATTTGATTCAAATCTCAACATAACATAATATAACAATCTTGATTACTGGTATTGATATTTTTTACTACTGAAAAAACTAAAACGTTACGAAGTTAAAATCAAACTACCTTTTCGATATTGATTTGAAAAAAATCATATAAGACAACGTTATAAAATATGCAGTATATCTAAATAATTATTCTATACCAGTTATATCATGATTTAGAGCATTTTAATTAGTTATTTTAATTCTTTTTGTCCACCGGATTAATAATCCTTTAATTGTTTAAATATTCAAATGATAATTACAATTTAATAACTTTAATATTCCAATTTCAAAACATTCGCCTTTCATATTATTAGGATAAATTTATTTCTGGAATACAGATTTAATTAGGACAAATCCCCATTGTATTTGATGGACATTAAAATCTGTAAAATAAACTAAGCACACAATTGCAAACATATAAACACTGGGCTAAACAATTGTTTTTACTCACTCATCAGACGATTTATGTTTCCACCAAAAGGCATCAGATCTTGGTGGTGATTATTAAAATGGGGAGCAGCGTTGAGCATTAGAGGGGAGTTGAACATGCCTCCACCGAAGGGACCAAGTAGTGAATTCATCATCGAGTTCATTTGTCGCATCTGTCTCATGTGAACCCTGATTTTGAAAACGAAAATTACGAATTAAAATGTCTTCAAAAGAAAAATTTTCAATCGCCAATTTCTGCTTTTCTGCCCAGTTTTCCACTCACCCAAATATGGGGTCGTCTTCTAGATCACCCATTATTGACCCAAACATTGTTTACAGCACTTAATTATCAGTATTTAGATAAATACAAGGAAATTTTAAAATTCGAAAACTTTCTCGAAATTTTTGCCAAATGTCAACTAGACAAATCTTTTTTTATTGTTGAACGTCAAATCTGACAGCAAAACAAAGTTTGATGCGATGAATTTCAACCTAGACCAAATTGAATTAGTAGTTAGTAGTCATAAAAAATAAGTTTATTTTATGGTTAATATGTTTACTACTGAATAATATTCGGTTTTCTGCATATCAATTACATTCATTTGAATGCCTTCGGAACCGTCACATAAAGTGCCCACAACAGTATTTTGATTTTGCAATTCGTGTTTGTGTTCTCAGACAAATATCTCCAATTCCCCTTGCAAGCCAAACTAGTCTTTACTGTCATATTTAATAAAATATTTAGTTACAAAGACTCACTCTGAGCACATGAAACATGCATCTTTATCTTTGACGAAAGTGAAAAAAATATTTAAAGGACCACTCATGCGGCCCGCGGGCTGCATGTTGCTCATACCTGAAATCAGTTTATTTTCAATAATAATATTGTTTGTGAAAGTTCCCATTGTGTTTTCGATTGTTTATTTTCGCCGATTTTCAGTTTATTAATCTAAATCTAGCATATTCATGAATTAAAAACTTAGTGGAATGTGATCTAAAGTGTGGTGAAATTGTTTGGGACCCGGAAAATTGCAAATTTTGGCAATATTTTTCATGTGCAAATTTCGACACTACGCATCAGAATTTTACTTTGCATATTTTTTGCGTGGTTAAGGTAACAGGATTTCAATTAACAAATTGTTTCTTTCAATATTACCAATAAATGGCAAATACTTAAGTTGTAGGTAGTTATTTACTTCAAAATTCACTGTTAGCGGCTTCTGTTTATTTTTCCAATATTTTTGGTAAATTGTTTATATTATTGTAAAGGAATGTGTGACTATTCAAGTGAATATAATATCGGCTTCTTATTAAAAATAATTCATTATAAGTCTATTAATATAATTAGATATTTTTCTTCAAATTAATCAGTGATTCACTCTATTTGTTCTGGCCGAAAGTGGATTACCGTAAATTATTAGCCCTCACAGTTACAAATTAATCATGAAACTGAGTGAATGATGGTCCATGATGTTTCAGAAGAGAGTTCCGATGAAAAAAATTGTTAAAATTTGATGATCAATGCTTATTCATTTATAGTTAGATAAGGGTTGTTCAAAGTTACGAGAGTAGCTAGCATTTTAAAGAAAGTCTGTGTATTTAATAATGCTTATCAACCGTGTTTTATGCAAGAATTTAATTAAATTATCACACAAATTTTCAAGAATTACCGTGAAGTGATATAGAAAGAATTGCAATAGAATATGTTTAATATGACACCGCTTAAAGTGACCAACCGTTTATTATGAAGGATTACACAAAGAAGTTCAGTTTCCATATAAAAAAGATTGATATAATGACACGCTTATAGGGACCATTCAGTACCCTTTTATTCATCGATTTTCTCGATCATATCGATCTGAAATCTTAATGGTTTCTGTAAAGGCGAATAAAACCCTTTACAGAGACAAAAAATTCTGTGTGTTAGTTCGTATAAATTAAACGCGGGCGAACAGTTTAATGTTGATTTATTTGCGGCTAGGTAGAGACTGATTAAATACAATTTAATAAGCGCACTCCAGNGATCTGAAATCTTAATGGTTTCTGTAAAGGCGAATAAAACCCTTTACAGAGACAAAAAATTCTGTGTGTTAGTTCGTATAAATTAAACGCGGGCGAACAGTTTAATGTTGATTTATTTGCGGCTAGGTAGAGTCTGAAGAATTACAATTTATTGAGCACACAATTAGCGTGATGTACATAATGGAATAGTTAATGGAAGAATACGAGTTATCAAATACAGTCAAATAGAAGACACCGCAAATACTGTCACTGTTTATTTTCTATAAAATACTGAGTATGATGTCCGTTTAGTATAGCGTGTTTGTCACTTCCATTTCCATTGTCATTGTAACCGAATTCTACTGTATATCTCTAATATATTGATAGTTCAAGTACTTGCAGTTCAAAAGAGGACCGACGTTTGTTTTTCAGCTTTTCACGCTTTAATAATTAAGAAAAAACGTGCTTTAAATCTTTAAAAGAACTCTTTAAAGCACTAGTGCTATAAAAACGACTTTGTCATAGCAAAATATTTTACATTTTTAATTTTCCATTAATTTTAACCGATTAATAATTCCATTCTTTCTATTTTAGATCCAATTTCATGTGATAATCTACAAGACAAATAACAAATACTAGAAATAATCATTAAAAATGTAACATTTTACATAATTTTGGACGCATTTTAACAACTAAACGGATAACAAATAAAAGACTAAAATGGGAGCTTGTTTAACGTTGGACAGAGAAGAGGTGTCTGCGAGGAGAAAAAGTGATGAAATAGATAAGCAGTTAAATGAATTGGCGAAAGACCGGCCAAGGATTTTGAAAATCCTTCTCCTCGGACCTGGAGAAAGTGGAAAAAGTACTTTGGTGAAACAGATGAAAATCATTCATTCGGAGGGATTTACCCACAGTGAGCTATTCGCCTTTAGGAACACAATCATCCAGAACCTGTTGTCATCGATGAAATATGTCTTAAACGGAATGTATTTATTGCGGATCAATTTGGAGCATTCCTCAAACAAAATGTACGCAGAAACAATCTTATCGGCCGCTCCCAATTGTTTCGATTTGGAGTATAAAATCATGGAGAAGGTTAAAACAGCTCTTAAAGGTATTTTGATGAAATCTATAAAATGAAAATATTATTTTATAATTCTCTATTTAATTTTAGTACTATGGAAAGATAGAGGAGTTCGTCTAGCAGTTGCTCGAGGATACGATTACGAATTAAACGACTCAGCTTTGTAGTAAGTTAATCATTTATAATGTGATCAGGATTATTTTTATAATAGTTGTTAATATTACGAGTAAATAATAATTTATAAAACAAGGTTGATAACGCATTATCTTAAAAATAACTATAATAGCAAGTTTTGAAGTATGTCTTTTTAACAATACTTTTCGACCATGTTTTATGCAAAACTTTGTACAAAATCAAAACAAAAATCAAAAAAATTTATTTGATATTGTTGAATTGTAGCATATATATCTTATTTTCACCATTAAAATTCTACTTATGCTTAATTAGTTTGTCTTTTTATCAAAGAGGGTTTGCTATAATTAACTTGCATTTAAAATAGTGCTATTAAATGCAAAAATTTCTTTGTAGGTCATTATTCAATTCTATTTATTTTTATAAAGTCGCAGATATCACACATCAATAATAATAAAAGTAAAGTATGCTAAAATAATATGTAATGTAGTACTTTGCCAATCAAGTGAAAAGGTTAGAACGAAGCTGACAGAAGATATTTACCTACCAGTTAACAAACTATCCTATCTGTCTCGTGGCCGATGTGTTAACGCATCCGGCTGCCTCTCCGGAGTCAAGGGTTCGATCCCTGGGCGGATAGGATTGACTTGGTCTTTTTTCAAACTGGTCTAGGTGCTATTAATTGACTAATAATACACTGAAAACAAATAGTCACCGAAATGTCGCAAAAACCCGTTGGTTGAGGTTGCGACCCCCCATGTTCCTTACAGGAATTGAAAGGGAAAATTAATTAACAAACTATCCTAAAGAAAATTCCCAAAACACAATTTTAACTCTAAAATTTGTGGGTATAACTTTTGAAGAAATTTATTATTAAATTTATTTACTAAATTTTAGAACTCTATTACAATATTAATTATAATTAACAACTGTAATTAAAACTGTTAGAATTTTACCGCACTAGAGTCGCAAAGTATCACTTTACCGCACCCAAATTGATTATTTCACCTAACTCAATTGTACAATAACACCATATCGAAAAGTTTACTTATACTTTTTTTGTAATGTAGCACTTCTTTCAATAGTAAAAATTTGTGCTACTAGAAATTTTAAAGTGTGAAAAAGCGAAACATAATAAATTATTGAATTTTGTTTTAATCTATTCAAAAATGTCTAAAGTCTTGTACAAAACACCGTTCATATCGAGTCTTCTTTTTTAAAAAAAACTCATTACGATTGTCATTTAAAAAGATATTTAACTATTAAATAAACAATTAAATAAATGGGATAATTCAAATTTTATAAAAATCCTACATTGAAAGTAGCAATTTGATTCTAGTTTAATAATCATTTTCTTACCTTATTTTCTAAATAACAATTAATTTATCTCTCTTTTTAGTTTATTTGAAAACATGGAACGAATATGTGATGAGAAATACGTGCCTTCTCCTACGGATGTGTTGCGGGCAAGAGTCCGGACTAATGGGATCATCGAAACAAATTTCCGCCTGAATGACACCATTATCAGCATGTACGATGTTGGAGGACAGGTAAATTATGCATTTACAATTATAAAATAATTAATAATGATTTTTTGTCTTCATTTTTTGTTTGTTTATTTTAGTTTCAATTTTTATTTAAATTATTTTATTTTTTATTCTTGGTTTTTCCTTTTGATTTGATAAAATAGCGTTCCCAACGACGTAAATGGGTGTATTGTTTTGAGGATGTGCGAGCTGTGCTGTACGTTGTCGCATTATCGGGCTATGATATGACCCTGTTGGAGGACAATACTGTCAACCGTTTGGAGGAAAGTCTGAACCTCTTTGAGCAAATTGTGAATAATCGATGGTTCAAGGAGGCGTCTTTCGTCCTGTTCCTAAACAAATTGGATCTCTTTCGAGAGAAAATCATGTCCTCGAAGCGACACCTTCGTTATTTCTTCCCCGATTTCAAGGGACCGGACAGAAATGTGGACGAGGCGGCGCTTTTTATTCAGAACAAATTCCTCGTGCGCAACTACAACGACCGAAAAGTGATCTGTCCACACTTCACCACCGCCACGGACACGGCCAATGTGCAAACGGTTTTCCAAGTCGTGATGGAAACAGTGATAAAAGAGAATTTAGGTAATGTAACTTTATTGTAAAACGACAAATAATTTAGGATAAATCTTCTTTTGGTGTTGTTCTATTGAACAGTCATTCTCGAACATGATATACAACGCTTGAAATTAAATATACATCATTCCTGTGTGTGTATGTATGTATGATTAGTAACAACAATATATCAGATCTCAAAAACATTGTTAATTGTAAGTACAGTATATTTTTTTAGTTTTTTAGTTTAAATACATGTAATATTATATATTTTTGAACGATTTTTGATCCCTAAATTTGGGATCAGGCCCAATAAAAGCGTCTCGTTTATACCCCACCATCTCGTGTGTGTGTCTGTCTTTCAATAATGCAATATGTTAAACATTAATTGTTAGTTTGTTACAGTCCAAAATTTTACTCTATTCTATTTTAATTTATGGGAATATTTTTAATTTGATAATGTTTCAAAAATCTTGTCTAGTTTCTGTATATGTAAATTTTATCTCTTACTCTTTATTACGTAAAGCTTTATAGTCAGTTATCATTTCAATGAATCAGGTGAAGAAATAATTTATTTAAAATGAGTTTATCTAACCAAGATTATAAATTAATAACGAAAGAATTTCAAAGGACATGGCACATCATAAAATTGCACATAAACCATAAAATAGGAACTAATTCTTAAACAACCTAATATTTAACTAAGGTTAAATACAAATTCAGACTGTAATACACAATATTTCCCTTTTATGTAGATTTCACAGTTAAAATATGTTAGGTTTCCTTCTATAAATATTAGTCACAATGTGTAATTCCACTGATTGGATAGAGAGAGATAGAATAAATATCAGGACGACAGAGTTACAATTTAGAGAGTATTCAATCCATTCTCTACGATATATCTCCAGATAGCTTGTCTGTTAGTAAAAGTACAATGATTTTTAGTAGAATAAGTGTAAATACAAATATCATAAGACATATTTGTTGAAACCATTAACCCATCCCCGCTCCATTTACTCCTGGAATCGCATCTCCAAAGAAATATTACCGGCCAAAATCTGATAACAGAACTTTAGATACTCCTCCGCTCGGCACAGTTGAGCACACGGTGAAAATTTACTATAATCCTTCAGGTATTTACTAAATCGCTGCAGTCCCGACTTGGCATAGTCCCACTTAAACTTGAGTGCATTTTCTACGAGGTCGTCATCGCTGCGGCAATCGGGCACTTCCTTCGGAACTGGCAGTCCTTTGTAGAGAGGGAAATTCTGAACACAGGCATCACATCGGCACATAAATTGGTACTAAAAATAAATATATAATTAAAATACAATATTAACCAGGCGTCCTCTCCATTAAAATGTTTCAATTGAAAATGGAATGCAAATACACTATGGACAAAGTGAATGAAACCACTTATTTTTTACTTAAATTAATACGAAGCTATTTTCTAATTTTTAATTAGTAGAAGATTTTAGAATAAAAATATTTATTTTTACAGAGAATATTAAAAAACCTAAGTTCATCATTTGCCAAAATAGTATAAAAAAATCCTAGATGAGTTAGAAAATAAAACACCAAATTTTTTATTTAAATAAATATTTAATTATTATTCTAACGTAGACCATATGTACTGATTCTACTTCGACGTCTTCCGTTTTTGTTTGATAGCACTAGACTTTATACAGGAACTCGATTATAATGACAAGTAATACTAAGCAGATACCATTTTATTGTCCTTTTATTAACGACTTTTATATGAAAACCAAACGCTGTTTAATTCGCGGTCATAATAAACAGTTGATCATTATAAGAGTCATATTAATCGGATTTTACTGTATCTTTAAATTTTAAAATATATTTTTCTTTATAGGGTTTTGTGAATTCCCTAGTAATTTTATTAATTTATTTCGCAATATCGCTGATCACGAAAAAAAAATTATAAAAATGTAAATATTATTTACCTGGGTGAGTAGTTTTGATTGTCTCTCTTCCAGCGATGTAATGCAGTGGTGTATACCGTAATTATCCCAAATGTAGCCTCCGACAGGAATGGGCCGGAGTACCAAGACGGCAAAATGACGACCAAATGGAAGCCTGACCGTATTCGGAGTACAAGAATGGTTGCAAAGGGAGAGAAACGGAAAAGATCCGCTTCCATAAGAAGTATCAATTTGATTTTGGTCCTCTCCAAACGGGTCAATAGTATCCAACCCGTGCATATTCATCTGTGCAGTCAACAAATGATGATACACAATCTCCATAAAGAAGTTCTCCTCCTCCACGGTCGTCAAATAATCCTGAAGACTGGTGTGATTCTGGAACATGTATAAAATGACCGCAGCAAAAACGAATTTCCTAAATTTAAGCGGTCGATTGATTATGTCCTCGTTTGTGATAAGGGTGTGGACTGGAAGGTATTTGGCTTTCTTCGTGGCCCCTTTACGATAATCTGTCGTAAAGACGTTCACGTTTTTGCAGTCAATTTTGTCCACGAAATCTTGAAATTCCATAAAGCTATTAAATTCCTTAAATGTCGTCAAAACTGTGCGAATCGCAATTAAAATGCCTTCAGTTCCAAGGCTGTAGAGGGTGTCGATGATGGGGCATTCAATTTTGTGGAAAGTTTCTTGTGCTTCTTGTTCGCACTCCTTGGAACAGAACATGGCCTGAGTGCAGGTTTGGCAGGGTATCAGCAAATGTTGTTTCTCGAGAAGACAATTGGAACACCTTTTGTAACGGAAGGAAGGCAAAATACAAGTCGAGTAAGGCTCCTCAAAAGCGATTATATCTCCTGGAAATAATTTCCGCTCCGTTATCACGCTCCTTCCCAGCTCCTCGCTCACTTTCCACTTGAGACAGTCCACCAAGAAGGGAACTTTCTTGTTGGGAGGATGGGAAAGTTTAGGTTTGTAGTTGATTTTGTTTTTTATCTCATTCTTTCGGTTTCTGTTCAGCATTTCCATGCAATTGGACTCCCGTTTCTGGAGTTTTGGAAGCAGATTTTCAGGATAGTTATATTCTTTGGCTAGTTTTATGCTCTCCAGACATTCTCGATACAGTTTCAACTAGAAATTATAAAAAATAATTCAATTAAAAACATTATGGCAGAACTGATAAAAATATTATAAAAAAAGAAGAAAAATTCTAATTAACTTACTTTGAAGAAGGCTGCCGATCGATTTGCAATAGAAACACTCAAATTGTATAAATTCCCATCCAAAGGTGAATAGGCGACACTTATGTTGTAAAACTCAATGGCTTTAACATACTGGTTGTTTCCAAAGTAAGAATTGCCCTTGTTGCGGAACTCTTCGGCCTTTTCATCACATTTCACCTGGGTGTATTTGTTCACATTCGGGAACATCCTCATTCTCTGAATTAATTGGTAGACATATCTTAGCTGAAGGCTCCTCCCCTTGTCATTCAGGTCCTCAATATCCTGGGACACCTTCTCCGCCTCCCGTTCACGAATCAATCTCTGGAGTATGTCCTCGTTTAACTTTTCCATTTCACCTTTTTCAAACGACTGCAGCAGCACAATTTATTTCAACTTTACTACGTAACTCTGCCGCGCTCTCAATTTTGACCATAAAAGGAAGGAGGTGTATTACAGCCACTGTTTCAGATCGTTAACCATTTAAAATCACTTGCAGCAGGTGAGTTTTTCTAGTCCAGAGGAGATTTGTGCAGTGACATTTTTGAAAAAAAAGAAGGGGAAACGTGTGGAAAACTTTGGGGATAAAAATAAATTGACATATTCTGCGCGAGCACAGACCAATTCAAACTCGGAACAGTTTACATATAAAATATTCTTTATTTTAACTGAGTTTTTGCATTTTTCTGCCATTCCTATCGTCTGTCCTCTCCGAGTTCTCATGTCTTCGTTTTTTGAATTTGTTGAATTTGTTACCTATAGTTTTAACCAAATTACTGTAATGTTTAACCATAGACTCGTCAGAGACGTCTTTTATCATCTCGGCATTTTTCTTCTGTTGTTGGCTCATTTGATTTTGGGTCTCTTGGGCTTCTTCCTTCTCCAGAATCCGTTCCAAATCTGGGTTCATCCCTCCACAGCTAAATCTGCCCACAATTAAATCCTCACAGACTACAAAGCTGTTTTCTAATATGTAGTTTGTCCCATGCATCATTTTGTCTGTGATTTCACTGGAATATAGTTGTCGTCCTAAAAAATAAACCCATTTAGAAAACATGGACATAGAAAAAAACGTGGGATTTTGAGAAAAATCTAATTATATACCTTCTTCGGCATCTTCCTGTTTTAACACCTCGTCCTTAGTGCGCTTCATGAATTTCATCTCCAAGATGGACTTGGAGAGCTTTACTTTCTTGGACATTTTAAGTTTTTTTCAAATTTAATTCTAATCGTTTTGTTTACTAATAGTCGTGTTCTCAAACTGTGTTTTCACAAAGTTTAACAATATTAACTGTCAAAACACCAATTTGTTATCAAATGAAATTTTAAGAAAAACGTAAATAATGTTTGGAAAAAAGAAAGACAGCAGGCAGAAGTCTGCCAATAACCAAAGGGACTTATCTCAGGTATAGTTCAGTTATAAAACTAAAGGATTACATGTTAAAATATCTAATTTAAACGATGACTCATTTTCTTTCTTTCTCTCGAACAAAAAAAGTTTGGAATTTTCAACGTTCCAGACGATTTAGAGCCAATTGGAGCTGACTCTGGGGGTGATGATGACAGTGACTTTGAGGCTGAATTGGCTGCTCTGTCAGGAGGGGCCAGTCGTCCTAAGAAGAGGGCTGTTAAAGTGGAACCAAATGTCGATCTAGATCGAATGGTTAAGGAAAGCCTCGCAGATGTCGACACTGACGTCGATTCAGAAGATGAGAACGACCCCAATTTACTGAGAGAGCTCAGCTCCATCGCGGGAAATGATGAAGAAAATACTCCAGAAATTTCTACCCCTCAAGAAGAAGAAAAGGTTGTGGCAACAACGGATGATGTTAAAAACATTATAAATCAACGTATAGAGATGTACAAAACAGCAGAGAGTAACGCTAAGAAGAGTGGAGATTCCACTAAAGCTAGGCGATTTCAGAGAGGCTTGAAAACTTTGATGGATTTTAAGAAACAAGCTGATTCTGGAAGGTCGATTAATGTCGAAGATTTACCTCCAGAAGTGAGTACAAAGGCTCCTAAATCCAATCAAGTAGAACCAGAACCTAATGCCCCAGCTACACCAACCAGAACTGCTCCCCCAATTCCGGAAAGGCCATCAGAAACTAAAGCTGAACCTTCTCCAAAAGAGAAATCGTTGATGGTTTTAAGAACTCGTCTTAACGAATACAAATTGGCTGCTATTACTAGTAAGAAAAGTGGCGACAAGGACAGTGCCTTGAAGTTAGTAAAAGTCCTAAAAATGATCGAAATGGCCATTCAAGCTGTTGAAGGGGGAGAAGTGATAGATTTAAGTGAAATGCCCCCTCCTCCCAATGACTATTTGGAAATGGAAAAGCAACAGAGTCAAACTCAAAGTCCAGAGGAAGGAAAAGCAGAATCTCAACCAGCTCCAGAGCCTGAACCGGCAGTAGTAACTGCTTCCACAATTGGAGAGGCTCTAAACCAGAGATTGGAGAAATACAAATCAGTTGAACAAGCAGCAAAGGCAGAAGGGAACACGAGTAAAGCTCGTCGTTTTGGTCGAATTGTAAAGCAATACGAAGACGCAATCAAGTTGTATAAAGCAGGAAAAACAGTAAATTACGAAGAACTCCCAACCCCACCCGGTTTTGGTCCCCTTCCAGTGGAAAACTCAGCTCCTAAACCAACAATTATTCCAGTCAAACCAGCACCAGTGCTTCCCCCTAAACTACAGCCATCTGAACCCAAAACCTCTGAAGAGGAGGAAACTGAAAAAGGCCCAACTTCGCCCCCAAAACCGAAACCCCCAATTGCTAATCGCGTTTCTGGAAATTTGGCAAACACAACGTTGATGCAGAAACAAATTGATGAATTGCAGAAGAGACAAAATGAGTTCAAAGCTGCCGCCATTCAAGCCAAAAAGAACGGAGACATCGAAGAAGCGAAGGAGTATTTGAGGAGCTACAAAGGGTTTGATAAGTTAATAGAAACTGCCCGAGGAGGATTTCCAGTTGATATGAGTACTCTTCCCATTCCACCGAACAGAAGAGGAGAATTAGAGGATTCTTTTGAATTTGTCAGTCCAGACCCAACTGATGAAGCAGAGGATGATTTAGTCGGAAGGCTTTTGGATCAACTCAAAAACCAATTGGGTATTTGCAAATCAACCAGAGATCACCACAGAGCAATGGGAGATGTTCCAGGAACAAATAAGTTTGAAAATCTGGCACTTTCTGTCCAAAAGGATATTGACTACATGAAACTGGTGAAGAGGTGAGAAAATATATATTTTATTGTCATATACAATTTAGTAAAGCCAGGATCATTAATAATTATTCATTTTCGAATCGAGACCGATTTAATTATACTTTATTATTCATTTCACAAACATTCTAAAGATTAACAATATTTTCCCAGTGTTAAGACCTATACTACCCTAGTGTGCAATGTTGAATGACTGGTCACTTTAATCTTTTTCTATCCTACCGAAATTACAAAAGCAATAAATTAGGATCAGAAATGATGATAGGTAGGGAGAGCTAGAGTCTCCGGTGATACGTGACACCATATCAATTATTTTATCTATATATTTATTTATTAATAAGAGTTATAATCCTCTAACGGTTTCTGCGCCCAATCACCAATTAACAATTTGATAGTCTCAGGCGACAACTTTTTCACTCGATTAGCAAAGTACTTCATTACCTACCGTTACGTAAACAACAACTAATAATTTTCGTTAATATCAAAAACAAAAAGGGTAACTGTCTTTATCTCGGAACCACCAAGAAAAGAATAAATAAAAGTTTAGGGACTAACATTATCTGGTCCGACAAACGCTCATGAGGAGGAGTGTATAGGCGACATCCTTGCCGTCTAAGGATTTATGGCGTTTAATCATTGTCAAGAGAAGACATTCATACAATCCCCTGTCGGACAACCCATGATCCTACAATTCCAAACCTATCCTCAAACTCACTAATTGAAACCCGTACTAACAGAGCGATTCTTATAACACTCTAACGAACTTCTATCCTTAATGGACGTATAAGGGAGACATGCGAAGTAGGGAGGTTAGTAATCGACGTCGTAAGACCTATAATCGATTATAGAGAATCTCCAACATAACATTACTGTCTATAAAAGGATAAAAAACAATTTCTATGGAGGAAACATGTTTCGTCGCCTTTCTCATTACCAGCAAGAATCCCAGACTTTTGTTTTATGGACCAAACCTGTTTTTAACGAGGAAACGAGTTAAAAACGAATTTCACATCCGTGTTCATTTGCAATTCTGTTAGAAATACACGAAAAACTAGTTAAATAGAAAAAATTCCATTAAAACGGTATTTATTTAAACATTAACAGTCTCTATATGACCTTTACAACGACTTGACTAAAAAAAATTAACAATTTATCACTCAAAATGGCGCATGAACTTTGACATTGAGACAAATTTATTCCTAGATTATGACTTTTTTACACTAGTTCGATAAAGAGTTATTAATTAATGTTTAATTTATAGTTATTATTCAATTTCTTCTAAACTTGATTATTGAATTAATGTTCTGTTCCAGAAACCGAGCTTCTCTGCCCAAGTACCACTACGAACAAAAGAGTTTTAATATTGTAAAATGCCACACGGACTTGACGGATAATCAGCTGGAGATTTGCATTGAGAGAGGAATTAATTACAATGTGACGAACCCGAAAGACGTGGACACCTATGTTAAGTTTGAATTCCCATATCCTCAGGACAGTTTGACGAAGGGCAAGACCGGTATTGTAAAGAATGAGGACAATCCCGAGTATGGATTTAAGCAAATGATAGATATTCAGAGGAGCAACAAGCAGTGCGTGCGAATGTTCAAGAGACATTCCCTGAAACTCGAAGTCTATTCAGATCGGTAAGAGATGTTTTGATGCTCGTTAATGTTACTAATTGTGCTTTTGAAATTAAAAAGTAAAGTTGTGTATTGGATATCGTCTGCATGATTTGTAACATAGACCATTTCTTTTTCTCTCTTTCATTTTGGCTCCTGCGCAAAATAGTTGCTCAATGAAACATTGGAAGTGTTTTCAGTATTTACCGAGTTGTTGTTGTTTCAGCGGGTTCCTCAGATCTGACCAGCTGATCGGTACAGTCAACGTGAAGCTGCAGCCCCTGGAAAATGAGTGCGAAATTCACGATTCCTTTGATGTAAGTTGGTATCTTCATTTTTGATTTTAGTTTCTACAACGGTACTAATATTTCTTTTATCAAAGACACTTGTACAGCACAAGTGTTTTAAAGAACTGTTTTTTACTATCCGATACGATGGTTTAATATTAAATGGAACGTTTCATAAAATGAACATTGACGAATATATAATTTGTTCTCTCTATCATCTAAATTTAAAAAAAAAATAAATATGATTTTGTTTTAGAATTTTGTGTTTAGTTTATTAAAAAATGCACAAAATCTTGTATTAAACACAGTCGATAAACATTATTAATAAAAACAGCTCTCTTCAAAACAAACGTTACGACCGTGATAACAAACATTTGGAAATATTTTTTGAAAAAATTTAAATACTTTAATATTTTTATACATTTGATGCGTTCAAAGTAAGCTTTTGTTCACTCATAGCATCCATTCAAAATGAGTTTTTCTTCTCTAGGGAGACAAAAAACTGTTACTTTCTCTCACAACCTCAGCTAGCTTCGGTTGACAACTGAAATTCTCAGTGAACAAAATATCACTTTGAACCCTAATGGCGTGTGCACACCGAAAAGTCTTAAATTTTACTGCTTGGGGATGACACGCCTCCTTTTTAAAAATCCAATTTCCCAATTAACTGTTATGATTAGATAATGGGAATTTTGGTTAATGCATTTCTCGGGTTCTTATTGGACCCCTTATTTTTTCTTATCTCCAAAAGTCTTGTGCAATAACGGTACTTACTGATACCCTCTCGAATTTAAAATCGTCATTGCGCCTTTAATAATTGCGCTATTTTAAGTTTTGAAGCGGCAAAAAATGGCCAGAAAAACAGAGATTCCATTGATATGCAATTTCATTATCTAATCATAACAGTTAATTGGGAAATTGGATTTTTAAAAAGGAGGCGTGTCATCCCCAAGCAGTAAAATTTAAGACTTTTCGGTGTGCACACGCCATAAGTGTACAAATAACTATTATACAACTAGCCGATAACCGTCGACATTTCGGTAACTATTAACCGTCGATAAGATAAGGCAAGGTATTTCACTAACAAAATCATTTCTTTAAATCCGATATGTGCATTTCAATTAAATCCTTTTTATTTAAATTTAAGCTTTCCGTTATAGAGTTTAACTATTCATAACGACGTCCATCCGTGAAAGAAATACAACACATTTAGTATTTCTTTCACGGACATAACACATCAAAAATAATAAAAGAATAATGCATAAATTCTATTGTGCAATTCATTTTGAAAAGATAGCTTTTTCGGGTTGATTTAAGCTTCATAGTGTTTCACTTTTTTCACTGATGATTTTTTTATCACCAGTATAAATCACTAAGCATAATAAATGGAAGTAATAATCTACGAAAAAGTGTTTAAAGTTATTTAGTTTTGCAAGGATAAGATACATATCTTATCCTTGCAAAACTAAATAACTTAAACACTTCTGATTCCATATCTAGGTATTAAAAAAGAATGATTTTTATTGCTTTGTGCTTCAATAAGAGCTTACAGTGATTTTTTTCTGATGTTTCAAAAATTAACAATGAAGTAAAAATATTACTACAAGCAAGAAAATGTTACACTCCATTAATAATTTTTGATTTTATCCGTAATTTATAATTTGAAGACATATAAGCCTTCGTTTCTTGACAAATTAGATTTCTCAGGCTTTTTTGACGATTAGATCTCTGCGAAAAGGCAACATTTAAAATGTCTTGAATACCATTAGATATTTTAATTATCAATATAATTTCATCTCCAATTCTTTTAATTACAGTTAATGAATGGCCGAAAGACAGTTGGAGGAAAGCTGGAAGTGAAGCTGCGGTTACGGAATCCCTTACTTAACAAGCAGATCGAGAAGATTGACGAGAAATGGCTAGTGATTGACAATTAAGCATCATCATGTTTTATGTTTAGGGAACAAAGTTTATTGTATTTTGTTATAATAAAAATAATCTATAATCAATTCCAATCGTCAATGTTTAAATCTTCAACGATATCCAGCGTGTTGTTGACGGGGAAGTCCTCTTCATCATCCTCGACTTCTTTTTGTTTCTTTACCTTTTTCGGCAAAGGTTCTGCGGAAGCATTCTTTTTCTTGTTCTTTTTATTAGTTTTGTCGTTTAATTGGAGCTTCTTATTGATCGCAGCATCAGTTTCGTCTTCACTGTCCGAGGGGAAGAGCTCCACATCGCCATCATCGGAGTCTTCAATGGGCCTCTTTTCACGCTTCTTCAGCATTGGTAAATTGTAATCGTTAATGTCCTCTGAATTGATGGCTTCTCGTTTCTTCTTAACTTCATGCGTTTTCACCCAGTTATTGTAAAAGTTTAATAAGGGAGGGTTTTTGTTTCGCATTTTTGTCTCCCAACTTGTTATTAGTTCAGTGTCCTTTAGAGCGAATTGAATGGTTTTTCTTTCCTTTTCAATGGTTTTGGCATTTTCCTGAATTAAATCAACCAATTGTTTCAGTTTTCTTGAAGTATTAGTCACTTTACAAGTTTTAAGATACTGCTTCAGATTTAGGACACACGGAACTATCAAATCTGGGAAGTTCAAGGTGTGTGCCTCATGAGCCAAGTAGTCTAAAAGGGAATTGTAAATATTCTCCACAACTTCGTTTCTGAAAGAAAGTTCTTCTAATTGGGGTTTTGTGGCTCGAAGCATACAAGTAAATGGCATCCCTTTCATCGCCAGCTGTGTGTGCTTCCTGTTAAAAGTATTGGAGTGCAACACCTCTAAAATAAAAGGTAAAACCGTGATATAAATTCCAGTCTGTTTGGACAAGGAAATTAGGACATTGATACAGTGAAATCTCAAAGGAAACCACTGAGCTGAAGGGATTAACTTAATAACTCCATGAATAATTGTCACTAGGGGATAGATCAAGGGATGTAAATTGGGTTTGTTGAAGGTTGCAGACAGAACATCAGCCCAAAGTCGAAGGGAATTCACAAACTGCCAATTATAAACCGTTTGATAGCTATCCCTCTTTTTTAAAGTTACAGCGTTTCTTAAATGGATCGCCAATTGTCTGATGTACAAAAAGGCGTGCTGATAGGACACTCCTAAGTCCAAGGAGAACATTTCTGTCAAAGACCTTCTCATAAAGTTGATTCCGGGAAGAGAAGTTGGACTGACAAACTTAGAATTCCTCACATAAGATAAATACATTGCCTTCAAAACCAGGCTCAAAAACTGAGGCTGTTGACTTCTGGTTAGCTTTAAAATGCATAAAAATGACAAAACCCGGACAGTTTCATCAGCTGTGCTCCACAGACTGACCAATCTCTTTAAAACCGGCTTTGAAGCTCCAGAAATTCCAATCACAATTGGCACCATTTGATGAAGATGCTTCAATAAAATGATTAGCACATTAGCTGACGAAATATTCTCCAATAACTTGGTTAGATCTTGAACGTAGGATCTCATTGAATTCCTGACTTTGTTCCACTTTTTCAGTTTATGAACATCAGCCACGGTTTTTCTTCCAGCGATTCCCAAATAATGCCAAATTGCGGGTCTTAAATACAAAAGACAGAGCTGAAGGACCCCATTGAAAACTCCTCCACCCTTAACTTTGTACTCAGAAATCACCTTTGAGTCTGGTGAAATGCTGATCAGAGCGGAATTGAATATTTGGACACACTTTTTAATGGTTTCCAAAGTAACTTTTGAGTTTTCTAATTCCGTTTGGAGTTGTTTTAAAAGCTTTAAGGTGACCACTTTTCCATCAGATTCCCCTTCTTCATCCTCGTCTTCATTGTCACTCTCATCGCTGGCATTTTCTAGATCTCCAGGACGATGCAATTCTTCTTCATCGTCTTCTTCCTCCTCCTTTTCAGATTCATTGTCCTCTACGTTGTACAAGTCCTCGGCATTGAAGTTTAGAAGAGCCTTGTCGTTCTTTTTCAGGTATTCGTAAAACTCTGGATCGATTTTGGACAGGTTTTTGATCCCATCTTCATGGGCAATTGCGTCTTCTTTATTCTCCTTTTTGTTCTTCTTTCCCTTTTTGGACTGAAATGATATACTATTAATAGAATAATTCTTATTATAATTATTTTTATTAAATACCGTATTATTGACTTCAATCTCGTCAGTGATCACGTCCTCTTTTTTCTCCTTTTTACTCTTCTTTTTCGTTTTGATCTGAAATGATTTTAATTTTAGTCAATAATTCTTTTCAAAACAAATTCACAACATACCTCGTCCTTAGTTCCGTTTTCTTCAACAACTACATCCTCTTTTTTGTCCTTTTTGTTCTTCTTCTCCTTTTTGGTCTGGAATTAAATTGAAATTAATAAAAAAAAATCTGGTTTTATGAAAAACTCAGAAAATACCAAATTATTTACACCATTTCCGTTTGCGATTACTTCTTTCTTGTCCTTTTTATTTTTCTTCTCCTTCTTAGGCTGTAATAAACTCTAATTTAGTGGAAAATTCTTATTAAACATAGACTCAATTACCGAATCACTCTTCCCATTTTCAAGACCGAGAGGTTTTTCCAATTTATTCTTTTTTCCCTTCTCGACTTTAACTTTTTTCACCTTCTTCACTTTCAGAAGAGGTCCCTTGTTCAGTTTCTGTTCCTTATTTGCACTTTTAATCTTCATTTCAAGAAATTTTTGCGTTTAATTAAAACTAACTTTAAAAGCACATGGGTTTGTTGACTACAATATTATTATTTTAGAAATGTCAAGACTTAGGGTTTCTATATTTTCTAGAAATGCCGGTTATAAGAGTGAGAAGCAAAATAAAAAAAACCTCTGTTAAAAGAGATTAGAAAGAAAGAGACAAAAAATACGAATTTGCGTCGCAAAATTTCCATTCAATAGTAGGAATGCAGGGGTTTTATTTTTTACATTTTAGAAAAAATGAATTGTTTATTTGTCTGTAAAATGTTTATCATAAACCAAATAATTTTAAATTTATCGTCAAAACCGTAAAAACACTTAAGAAGAAGAATACCAAAAACTTAAAATTCAAATTCCCGGTTTGTCTAAAAACAGTTTTTTTTTCATTTTCTCAAAAATTTATGCCAGCTATGACTTCGCTGCCTAAATCCTTCTCTAATACTATTAATCTGTTGTTATTCAATGAATGGATACGGATTAAAGTTTTGAAAGAGGTGGTGTATGTGTGTTAAAATTCAAGGGGATGATTGCTAAAAAAATATGTCCTGTCCTGTAAAATATTTCTTAAAATAGTATATTTCGATACAAGTGGTGAAATAGAGTAGCGAGTAAAAAAAGGTACATGAGTGCTGTAATAACCTATTTCACATGTGTATGGAATGTTATTTTGTGTAATTCTGAAAAAAAATATCAGTTAATCGATAATTACTAATAAAAACAGTTTTTTTTCATATTGTGGAACAAGTAATACTTTGGTCACACCAGTTTTATTGCTCGTCGACGATCCGTCCCCATTTTTAAAACCCAATTTTCCAATTAACTGTTATGATTAGATAATAAAATTGCTTGTCTATGGAATCTTCGTTTTATTGTCTATTTTTCGCACTTTACAAACTTAAAATAGACCAATTATTAACGGCGCAATGGCGGTTTCAAAATCGGCCCTGTCTCAGCAAGTACAGTTACTTTTTCAGACTTTTGAAGATAAGAAAAATAATGGGCCAATAAGAAACCGAGAATCGAAATAACCAAAATTCCCCTTCGTGCAAATTTTTAAATATTTCCGCACGTGTGCTGTAAAGTAACCGTTACAGAACCAATTTGCGTTAAAGAGGCTACTTTTTTATACGGAATTACACAATTGTTTTATTTTACATCCTTGCATTAGAAATAACACATTTTAATGATTGAAGAATCTTAAAGAGAAGTAGTTTCACGAGTGACTTAAATGCTGAAAGGTAAAAAAACAACGCATTTTAAATAATTTATTCATTTATTACTCATAGAAATAGTGTTTGTGAGTCGTATTCATGAACATTTATCGTTTTGAGATGCACTGAGTTATAATTTAAATGGTTTCTATTTCACCACGTCAATTGCAATATACTAATTCGAAGGGAAAAAGTATTGAACCTGGAAATTTATTGCATTGCATTTGGTGGCTCTTCATTTTTATACTTTTTATGCTTATAATTGTATTCATCATATTATAAACATAGTCAGGGTAGTTTGATCGCGCGATGGACAATCGGTGTCGGTTGTTGATTAAAGGCCAGTTCATTCAAGGACAATTATAAGAAACTCATCTTATTTATATCTTCATTTCTTGTTTGTCTGTTTCTTTGTTGTGAAAGTGTGTGTGTGTGTGTGTGTGTGTGTGTGTGTAAAACTTTAAATTATGAAATACATACCAAATGTGTAAAAGTACTCTTATCCACTATAAAAACGAATCTCTCTTGACATTATCAATCCTAAATCATATAAATTCATATTTGATTTTGCTATATACAAACTTAATAGTAAACCTTATCTGTTTTTAATTTTACGACAATAGAAAAGTGTCTCTCCTCTGCCCCTTCCTTCCTTCCGTCCTTTCTTCCTTACACACAATGAGTGTTGTGTTTTTGCTTAATATTTCTCGTCTCCTTTTAAAAATAAATCTATTCATATGTTCATAGAAAATAATAAGTAATTTCATAATCCTAATTCATATGTACAATTATAACTCGAGAACTTGGGCAAGGGAATATCCGTTCCCCATTTATATAATAATAATCGATTTAAAATAATAATATTATTAAAGGCCGTAAACATAAAAATTCTAAACGTAGAGCAAAAAATACTGAAAATGGGCCATACTTGGTGAGAACAACTTCCACCAATCCTTATCGAATCACACAGGAGACGCAGAGCTTCGAGGGACTGATGCAATCGTCGTGACAAAAAGCGCCGCACTGCTGACAAATCACCATCGCGTTCAAAGAGCATGCACAGTTCGACGAATCTGAGCCACCCCCGGGAGACGACTTTGCATAATGCTGGTGCACGCTTACGTCACTCACATAGGTCGTCATCGTCCCACAACCGCCTGGAAATTTCAAAAACATTTAAACATTTCAACCAAGCAATTAATATGTCAAATTTAACACTAAAATGTTAAAAAGTAAAAGCAGTTTTTGGACGATGTGATCCCAATTCTACATCAGAAGGATTTTTTTCTGTGCGATCACATAAACATAAGAATCATGAGATTACTCGTCATCCGATTTAAGATCTTAATACAGTCGTCTCTCAATAATTCAAACCTCTCAATAATTTGAACTTTTCCCGAGATCTTTACAAAATCTCTTATAAATCCATACAATTTTGTTCTCGGTAACTCGAACGAAAAAAAAAATTTGCTTTTTACCAAAACCACGCGGTAATTCAAACTCATAGGCGTCTGACACTCTGACTTTTTATTACATTTCAGCCGCCGTTTCTCTTAAAAAAGTTACTGAACAGCAGCAATGGAACTACTTGATAATTCGAACTCAAGATAATTTGAAGTATTTAAGACATGACTTCTTCTGTGTTGAGCGACTTTGAAAATAATCATTTTTGTTGTTAATATCACAATGAAAAACCTTTGAATACGAAGTACCATAAATTATTTACTGATTTCAGAAATAAAATAAATAAATATTTATAATTTAAATAATTATCTTTATAAATTTAAAAATTTAATAAAATTGTAATATTATTTTAGTGTTTTACTGCTCAAAGACTTTCAATACAGTTAGAAACAACCCATAATAGTTTTGCAATTTTGTTTCTTTTTATATTCGGGAAAAAAAGACAAATCGTTATAACGGAAAGATTATCATGATCATATTTTAAAATAAATATCAACGTGTTTATTTATTTCAATATCTGAATGACTTTAAACTAATATAACATCGGCTTTAGTTAAAATACTGATAAAATAAGGAAAATCTTTATCTAATAGTTACCTTTTATTGATACTCTTTTTGAGAGTTGCTGTTGCTGAGGTTGGTGTACTTGTTGTTGTTGTTGTTGCTGCTGGTGAACATTCTCTATTGATAGGGATTCCATTTCAACGGACGCTGGCCGACCACTGTTCTTTATTGACATTCCATTCGAGCCTGGCATAGTTCCTTGCTGAAATAAAAATTAATATTATAAGCGAATAAGCTCTAGAAAACAGTTTAGTATGTTAATATTGACAATAAAATTTGATTAATAGATAAATAATAATTGACAGCATAAGACTATATTTATATAAAATATTCATGTATAGAATTTTAAATAGTAGTTTAATTTAATATGTAATTGTAAACTTTTTTAATTTTAACAAAATTTACTTCACTTCTAAACAATCCCATACTGAAAAGGTCACTTTTTGACATTGATTCGAGTTTCATTATGTGTCACTTTTAGCAAATTAGGTTACTTATTTCACTAGTAAAAAACTGAAAACCCACTAGCAAATTTGTGAGTATAAAACAACTTTTAACCGGCAACAAATGAAAAAATCACCTTCTCGAATTTCAAACACATTTCCTCGTTAAAACATATAATAATAATAATAATACAATATGTTATTTTATACCCTCGTTGCACAAAAATCTATTAATCCACTATTATTTTTATTAGTCCAAAATAACTTCCTTCTAAACTAAAATAAAACCAGAATAAAATAAATTTTCTTAAAAATTTAAGCTGGTATCATAATAATTATTTATACAACTAGGTCGTTAATACAACCATAGTTATTAACTGAAAGTAATCAACAACACCAATTCACATTGAGTCAAATGATCTTCAGGACTTGTACCCGACATTGTAAATAAAAAAATATTTTATAAAACCTTAATAAAATTAATTGCTGCTAGTAACTCACCTGAATGGGTTGTCCTGGAGGAGCACTGCTCGCTCGCGGTACATTAATGTTATTATCGGGTACTTTGCTATTGTATCTCTGTACTAAAACGTACTGTCCATCCATTTGGTTCTTTTGTTGTTGGGGCTGGTTTTGCGTTTGTGCTGTTAGGGTGGGTCTCATCAGTATGGGGGATGGTTGCCTTTGGACGAATTTCTTTTGGGGGAAATTCATCCGAACCATTCTGTTTGTCGAAGTCACTGACGCGCTTTGAGTGTCCTCCACAATTCCCTTACCCGACGACGACGAGGAGGCTGATCCAGAACTCGACGTCGAACAGGTGGACGAATTGCTGTTGGAATTCGTCGCCTGGGCAGCGATAAGCGAAGGCAGAGGTCTTAATTGGCATCGCAACTGATGCCTATTTGGACTATTCTGAATCACCGCCTGACAAATCTGATAACTGCGCTCCAGGTTCACGGCTCCTGGAGGCGGTTTGTTGCTCTGAGATCTTCCACGACCACTGGCAGCCTTCACCAGATTTGTATTAATGGCTGCCTTCATTCTAACTGGATTATTTCCTTGAATTCTCGGCTGATTAATTGTCCCAGAAAAGGAAGGCATCAACCCCCCTGCTACTGGTCCAGTTCCAACCGTTTGAACTTGTTGCTGCTGCTGTTGTTGTTGTTGTTGAGTTTGTTGCACTGTATTTTGAATCTGATTTGTGGAAATGGTTTGAACAGTTTTGATCAAATTAGGCTGAGAATTGACAATCACAGATGAGGGAACGAGCTGATTAGAATTCGACTCCAAATTCAAGTTCGATGGCACCATCAGAACGGGCTGTTGTTGTTGCTGCTGCTGGGGTTTGGGCACAACCTTTTGGATCTGGTTTAAAAACAAGGAGTTAGTCACATTTCCTGGAAAATTTTGCTGATTAGTGATCATCGGCTCCGGATTGAACATCGGAACCGTGGACAAAGTGTGAGATTGATGGGTCTCCGAATTAGAAACAGCCACATTTGGTCCCTGCTGGGGAACACAAACGATATTTGACGTCTGATTCTGATCATTTCCATTCGAATTCAGCTCTCCTGTCCCCACAAATTGATCCCCTCCAATCAAATGATGATTCGAATTTAACGACACTGTACTGGACACCTCCGCTTCAGAACCACCCCCTCCCATCAGTCCCACATCCATTTTCATCTGTAGAAATTAAATATTATTAAAATTTATTCGATTTCTTCTTCCATTTTAAAGTTATTAAAAATTAAATCCCGACTCGCCTGTGAACTTATCAGCGAAGAGACGACTGGAGATGGAGAAGCCACGTGCATAAAATTATTAGCATTGTCGTCCTGCTCCTGAGAACACGACACTGACGAACTGGATGAATGGGATGAAGCCGAGTTGGATGAGTTTGTAAAATGGTCAGGACCTGAGAAATAAAATAAATTGATTAAAATGAAGACAATTGAATATTTTTTAATCCTTACCCTGCTGCATATCATTCATCGACCATAGTTGGTCGTTCGGCACCTGAAGAAAACAGTTCACGTCAAGCTTCGACTCTGGCAGATTCAAATTGTTATTCATCGGCATCTCTGAACTACTGTCCAAAACTAAAAGTTTATTTTAAAAAGATATTAGCAATGAATTGATAATATTAATTAATACATCTAGGAATTTGAATGTAGAATTAGAAGCTTATTACAAAAATCAGTTAAAATTCAATAATAAAATATACACTCTATTTCAGTTGTTCAAGAGCACAATTTCAAAAATTTCAAAAATCTCATTTCAATGATTTAAGGACGCAAATTATTTTAGTTTATTCAAGCTATAAATCCCCGTTTTAAATTATTAATATACACTTTACTCTCGATAATTCGAACCTCCACGAGACCCTTAAAATAATTCGAATTATCTAGTGATTCCATTGCTGCTGCTCAGACTGCTCAGTAACTTTTTTAAGAGAAACTAGTTTACATTTAATGTTATATATTTTTAGTGGTTAATCTATCATAGTTTTTCTATAAACTTGTTTTTCAATCGATTTTATTACCAAATATGTTGCTATTTGCTTTATGAAAATTTAATAAAAAATAAAAAGAATTTGAATTATTTAAAAATTGATTTTCAAAANTAGTTTACATTTAATGTTATATATTTTTAGTGGTTAATCTATCATAGTTTTTCTATAAACTTGTTTTTCAATCGATTTTATTACCAAATATGTTGCTATTTGCTTTATGAAAATTTAATAAAAAATAAAAAGAATTTGAATTATTTAAAAATTGATTTTCAAAATGTTATTATAAAAAAAATAAAAAAAAAAACTAAATGATAGTCGATTGCACCTAGCTTCACTAAATTATTAGGTGTTTTATTTTTAAAAATTTATTATTGGGGCAATTCGTACTAAACGTACAAATTACTATCATTGAACCTTTCATATAGTGTCCAGATCTGACCTAGTGGGCGGTGCGGAATGGCGAGTTTAATAATAATGGTTTCTACAACAAGGTCGATAAGATTGTCATTATTAAACACAAGGGTTGTTTAA
>JXOV01005716.1:0-12715 GCA_001014945.1 Clogmia albipunctata
CAAATATTTATGTATCGTCGAATTCAATATAAACCGGAGAGAGAGAGAAGTTTGCTTTTCATTTTCAATTTTATTGACCCATAAAAGATGTTGCTTTAAAAACTTTTTTAAATAAATATTATTTAATTCCTAGAATTTTAACATCTAAGAACCATATTTTAGTACCTCTATAATATATGTTTTATAATAAATACTGATTTTTTGTAACTAAAAAATTCCGAGTTATGTTTCATTTCACGACAAGCCATAATTATATTATATATAGAGATACACCTAGAACTCTAAAAACAAAGTTTTTACAGAATTATTGAAAAATGTATTATATCAAAATTTAATTACTATATTTTGATTAGACGAAAAAGTCTTGCAAAAATCTTCATAATAAAAATTATTTGAGAAAAAAAATCGCTATAATTATAATAAGATTTAGAGTTCACAGAAGTTTATAATTCAAAGTAGGGAATATTTTTTATTAGAGGTGATAAAATGAGTTCTGACTGACTCAACTTGATGCGGTTGAATTTTACTCACAGATCCTCCGGCAAGGGTGTTTTCGTGTTGCCAGGTATCGAAATCCAAGACGTCGAAATTGTCCTCAAAGATTAAATCTCCGGAGCAGAGAGAGGTCGTCAGTGGCGGAGAATTCGTCCCGCTGACAGTCGTCAAAGAGGGCTCGCATTTCTGCTTCGAGTCCCTCGGGCGGAATGCTCCCAAAATTCCATTAATCCCCAAAACAAACAAAATCACACACAATTTGCCCATATTTTTCTTCTTATTTCTCTTCTTCAATTTCTTCAAACTCAAACACTTCTGATCAAGTTTCAACTGGAATTGGCCCCAAAATGTTTGTGGTTTTATACGAATTCGAAGCATCCGATTACGATCTTAAACATGAGACAATTCCTCCCATTGTATTTAGATTCGGAAAATCACCGAACATAATTCAAATCAAAGGCCAAATCAGTTGATAATCTTCCACTTGTCAATCATCGATCACAATTCGCTCCAACTGGTCAGAATTTGAATTCTGGAAGTCAATTATTATGCAAATTCCGTGAGATGCAACATTTATTTATGACCACTGCCTGGACATTTGTTTGCTGCATCTGATTACGGAATTACTAATCGACTTAATTTTTCTTGACAACTTGAATTCCTAAAAAAATTGTTTGATTAGGTTTTGTTAAAAAAAATTAGGGTAATATTCTTAAAAACGAGATATATAAGGTGTTTGCAAAATTAACAAATTTTTGGAATATACCTTATACATACGTATATGTACTATGAACTGAAGCAGTACCACTATAGGGAATTTTTAAACAGTCAGGGGAAATATGTACAAAATGACATATATGGACAAAATGGCATAGGGGGTGTTTCTGGATTTTGGCTGTTCCTAGCTCGCATCTGACTGTGCTATCATGTGACACAAATGGCTTCTGCTATCCTGCCAGAATTTGAACGCATTCAGTCCATGTGTCTAGGTGTCAGAGCCCTCAGAAGTTTCTTCTGGTAATTATTTTATCCCTTAAGGATTCATTGTTGCCTTAAAATAATATTTTCTTGAAATAAAATCATATTTATATTTTTTTAAATTTTTTTTCTTTCAAAACGACATATGGACAAAATGGCATACTTGATGTATCGACAATATGGCATACCTCTCATTTTGTCAATTAGTGGTATTTATCTAATTAAACCGGACATGTGTTGTACATACATAGCCAAAATGCCCAGAAATTATAAGAACTCATCTCATCGTCAGTCCTAGAGGTAAGAAAATACCGAAGTCGAAATTTTCCTAATATTTCTCATTATAATGAAGAGAAATGTTCACGTTTAAATTCTAAAGATCTTTTTTCGAGATCCAAGCCCGGGATAGATTGGTAAATTGTTGGCATTGGGTTTACAGTTCTTGAACATACGTTCCTAGACGAACACAGGGTTTTGTTTGCAAAATTATGCCAATAATTACATCGAATTTAGGGGTATGCCATTTTGTCCATACGGTTTTAAAAACTCGATTTTCGCCGACTTGTTTTCAAAGCTGTTTAATTTTGTTTCTGCTAATTTTTAGCAACAATTGGATATTAGTTTTAATAAATAAATAACCAAACATGATTAATGTATAATATGGCGTTGATGTGTGCAACCCATAAAGAATTATGATCCAAAAACAAAACACCATGCCATTTTGTACATACTTCCCCTATATTTTGCATTATAAATTAGTTTTCCTTTATAATTCCAATAGTTATTTATGTTGTCTGTTAATATAAATTAAATTAGATAATTTATCTAGTTTAATATTATTTTTATACGATAATTAGTGAGTACATTCAAAACTTATATTTTCAATGATTACAGAATTTTATCAATAAATCCCGATTAAGATAAGCCAGAGCTATGAAAATTGGTATATTTATAGTAAAAGGCTATATAAAACTGAAAATTTGTCAAAACCAGTAATCAAAAATTTAAACTACGATATAGGACCTTCAAAACGCGGCACCTCTACTTCTAAAGACGATTTATATAAATCTTTTCAAAATTTTCTTAGAAAAATTAATAACGTTAATTATGAATATAATAAGGTATACAAAACAATAAAAAAATTATTTCAAATTATTTTATTTTATTTATTTAATTTAATGTTTATTGATCAATTGATTATAACATGATTCGTTTGAAGTATATGAAAATAAATGAAACAAGTAATTATGAGTTCCAAATTAAGCAGTAGCCTATTCTTCCAAAGCACCTTCATATGTAGTCGGGCCTTCCTCCCCCAGGCATCATATATATCATATATATTATTAAAATATACGACAAAATTTAAAAGCATTCCTTCTCGCAAATTGAGTGATTACAATATGAGAATTTAATTGAAGAAGTCATTCAAACTCATTTTTTCCGAAAATATCCAATTTTATGAGCTATAATTTTCTTTTTAATCACCAGTAAGCTTTTTATGATACTTTCAAGTATATTGCAGATTGGTTACCCCTTCCTAAACTGTAGGATTAGTTCTTAAACCACAATAACTCTATATAAGACACTCCTTAATTTAAGCTAGGAAGACGAAGATACCTTACAATTGTTTTTATTTCTATTAATGCAGACTGTTACTACTGGCATCCTCTTATATAAAAATATCAAATTTATTTATAAACTAATACAAATAAGTAAAAAAAAACAAATTTTTTAATTAAAACTTATAGATCACTAGGGATATTTTTTACATCTGCAAATCTTGACTAACTCAATACCTATTGATTCCAATAGTTTTCGCATTTATAAAACCTATGTGAAGGTCCCAGTTTCTGTTTATCCGAAGGGTGTGATTTTATCCTTTATAGAATTCTTAGGCTACTAGATCACAGGTTACTATAGATTATTATTTTACAATTCACTATTTACAAACAGAAATATTTAGTTTAAAATGCCTTGTGTTTTAATTAGAAATATTCATTAATAAAAAAGTTACGGTCTTTTAAAAATTTTACTCCAGGTGAGCACTTTCAAGTGGGACGATCCAATATATGAGTGAGGACCAGTGGCGTTGTTTGAGGTTTTGCCGCCCATCACATAAATTGGAGATTTTTAAAAATCATTTTTCATAATTTTGTGCAATTATCAAGCAGTAGTATTGTAGCCAAAATTTAAGATTAATTAATATACTCGTAATAATGTTATTTGTATAAACTTAAGTCTCCAAGTGCATTTTATAGTGAAATAACGCATATTAAGTTCAATAACTCCGCTCCCTAAAATATGTATGTCACCTGGGTGCCTAGAAACAAATCGGCAAAAAATAAATACATTGAAAATCAAGCGCTTAATCCAGACAAGCTGTCAATACGGACTCTTCAATATGGTCCCTGAGTGGTTTTAATAAGCGGGTTCTATCATACAGAAATAAATTTTAGAATCTAATAATTAATAATTAATTGAACATATGAATATTCACCCAATATATATTGTTTTGAGAACGTTCCATTATTTACTTATTGTTATATTAAAGTTCGTTATGGAAAAGTATTGTGTTGAAATAATTAATAATGTTAATTGCTTAAATTCATTCATTTTAATTAATAATAATTATTTAAAGAGAATTTAAAGTTAATAATTCATTATTATATTTATCAAATAAATTTTATGCACGTCTATGGGAAATTCCGGTTTAATAAATAATGAACCGTTTTTAAAAAAAAAACTTCATTACGAAGAAAAGCATTTGTTCAGAGCACATCTGTGGACAAAGAAAAACCACTGCAAAGTATCTGGAAACTTTTATCATTGTTGAAATTTCTTTGGTCTGTTGAAGCTTTCTAATCTGTTGAACATTCCTTTTCAAATTCATTCTATTTGCAATCCAATTGCGTTAAATTAAAAGCAATTCAACCAAATTCAGACAGAGAACAATTTACAAAATTTGCACAATATTTTAGAATTCTATGTAAATTAAAAATATGATGTTAACTTTGATAATGTTATTTTTGTCATTTTTGCTCGGTATTTTGAAACTTAAAGAGCAGACGCTTTAAATCATCTTCATTTTTTGACCTAATAACTGCATCGTCTGCATAACATAAAATTTTGAACAAGTAACAACCCACTTTTTATTTTCATATTTTTAATTTCTGTTATGACTTCGTCCATATTAAGGTTGAATATCAGTGAGCTTAAGCTGTCGTCTTATCGGATACTTGTGTAAATGGGGATGTCTTTTAAGAGTCCATCATTAGTTTTAAGTCTTGTCGTTGTATTAATATTTAACTCTTTTAATGTTTTTGCATTCCCGTATGGAAACATTAACTTTTAGATAATCATTTTAGTTTCGTAATGTTTCACTTTATCGCACTCAGTGAAAATTTTAAATTTTTATTTCACTAGTGAAATAAAATATCATAAACTATCCAACAAATTTGTGTCAAAGTCCAAATTTGGTCGCCATTATTGCCCTTAAACTACACCAAATATTGGTCTCGGTGATGCCATAGGACCGTAATTACGTTTGAAATTAATTAACGAATCCTGTTTTGAAATTTTAATATCTACCGTTTCAAAAACCATCTGGAAGTAATTTGACTATTTATGTTAGATTTTAGATACATTACATAGATATCAGTGATAAACTGTAATGTAAGTAAATTATAGTAATAGCCTTATATTGCTTTAAAATGTATCAAAAATTCTTACCACAAGACAAGGTCCATGGCGCGTTACAATAGTTGTTTGTGCTACAAGGGTGTAAAGTCAACTGTTTTTAACAAGTTAAACGAGTGTGAAATATTCGAGCCGAAACCGAATTTTTCATCGTTCCCGAGTTAAAAACAGAATTTTCCTGCTAAAAATTTGACTAAATAGAAACGAAATGTTATTTCGCAACAAATTCAAGAGACGAAAGATGTGATTTGAAAATGATATAAAGGTCTTTAAGCGGTATTAAATGGCTAAAAAAATTATTTTCCAAAAAATATTCTGTATCGAAATTGCATAATTAGTAGTAGGAAGAAGTGTTTAAAATCCACATTTATCGCGAATTATATTCAAGAAAAAATATGCTCGGTATAAACAAGTAAATTGTGTGCACATAAGAGAATAACCAAACACCAGGAGCTTTCACTTTCAATACGTATCCTGCCATGGGTATTGGCTCTGGCCGTTTGAGTTTTATGACCGGTTCGTAGATTAAATAAACGAAACGAAAAATAGGAGCAGAATAGAAAATTAAGGTTTAAACCTATATAATAGCGTTAATAATAACTTTATAAGAATTTTAAAAACAGCAATCAATTCAGAATAATTTCCTCTTTCCAAAGACATGCAGTTTGATCGGAAATGCCATTATCGGACAAAACCTGTTTTAAGTTTCAACAAACAAGAATACAATGGAATGCCATAAAGGTTTTGGCATTCCAGCCATGAGAGTTAGATTTTGAATTATGAAATTTGATTTCAATGAATTGCTGATTTTTGTTTGATTTAATTTATTATAAAATGTCATTTACAAAATTATCTCATATTTTACTTTAAAAGTTAATTATGATGTAAACTTATTTCCTTAAAGCAACACAAAACAAATTTGAAACAAATAAATGTTGTTTGAGTAGAACATGTCATCATTTTAATGGAACGTCATAGCCACTGATGCAATGTTAAGTTGCGAAATGGAAAATGTTGGCAGAGTAAGTTTCTGATTTTTGAATGGGATACGGAAGAAGTTAAATCATTTTCTCTATGCAAAGCTGTCATCCTCTCAACATTTTGTTACAAAAGTTGCCATGTCATATTTCAAATTTGATCTGACAATTTGATGGCAATGAAAGAGGAAATATGTCGATATGTGAAAGCATTTCCGCAAACAAACTATAAAGTATGTATGTATGTAATGTTGCACAGTGGCTCAAATTAATATGACTATAAATTTAATTTTCAGAGTTCACAAAGTGCAAAATCTATGCGAAAACTTAATTTGTTGATTTTTTTAATTGAATTTCTGAAGTTAAGTACAATTTTTATAAATATTTTTTAATAGTTATTTATACAACTAGGTCGATAAGGCCTTACCAGGCGTACCTATCTGTATAATAATGCTAATCAAACGTTTATTATTTAAAATTAAATGTATTTTAAAATGAATAATTAATAATAGATTTCTTTCACTCAAATTTAAAATTTATTTCGTTTCTTCTCATTGGTTAGGGTTCTTTTTCTAATACCATGGAAAGATATGAAAACCCTTGATGGTCAGTTAGAAAGACATATATAGGTACATTTTAATTGAAACGTTAAAAAAATTTAAAAAAATAGTAATGAGAAGTCTAATCCCGTTGGTTGAGGTTAGGACTCCCCATGTTCCTTACAGTAATTGAAAGGAAAAATTTATTTTTTTATTTACAAGGATATTTTAAAAATTGTTATGTTTCACGAGAAATTTTAAAATTTAAGGAATAGTAAGCACTTCATTATTCTATGCTTCACCATGGCTTTTTTTATATTTTAGATATAATAAAATACAAATATTTTTAAATATGATTCAAGACTGCTATTTTTGAAGATATAACTATAATATAGCTGTAGTTAAACTTAGTAGAAGTAATAGTTTAAATAAATCTAAAGACACAAATACCACTTTTCAGGACAAAAAAACTTATCTTAACTAGAAAGTATTCATTTAAAAATTCAAGTATAATGTTTTTAATTCATAATATTTGGAATTTTAAATACTTTACAAGTTCACAATTGATTTCCGAGTTTTTAACTTAGAAAATGGCATATGAATCTATTCAAATATGAAAATTACTTGTTTTAATATAAAGAAATGTGTATGAATGAACTTTTTAAAACAAAATCTATAATGAAAAAGCGAAAAGCATTATTTAGTCTGAGTTCACAAATGACTGTGAATTTATTATCTCCAAATTTAGCTGTTAAATTACATTTTGTAATTTTTTTCAAACAAGATTTGATTGTTACCCCTTTACAGCTTGGTCATATAGAAAACGCCTATTTTATTGAAGCATGATACATCTGTTTGCTTTTAAATTTAAATTTATAAAATAAATTTAAATTTAAAGCAATTATAGGCCATTACTGTAATTTACTTTCATTTCAGTTAAGCAGATTTATCGCTGAGTAGTGTATAATGTATCCAAAAACGAAAAAAATATCCAATTTATGCACAGAGCGCTGTTTGAACAGCAACAATTAAATTTTGAATTCAGTTAAAGCTGATTAATTTGTAACATAATCACAATCAGATGGCAAAGCCTCGATCTTTGTTAGTTGCAGTTGAACGGCAACAATGACGACCAAATTTTGACTTTGAGACCAATTTGTTGGATAGTTAATAATATTTTTTTTCACTAGTGAAATAAAAACAACACAATTTTCACTGAGTGTCATAAAGTTAAACTTTGTGAAATTCAAATGGGTAATGAAAAGCTTATTATCACCTACCAGCTCCATTTCGCCAATCTCATGGAGCGTTTTTGTGTTGAAATACCAGGGCAGGTCCATTAACATTTTTTGTGTTTTGTTCTGCAGCCGTTGCAGCTTTAATATGTTGGCATGGGCCATATTCTCCAGTAGAGGCGCTACATACATAAATACTGGTCTGATGCACGATTTGTATAGTAGGAATTTGTTTGTGGGATTTAATTTGGATTTTCGGCACAATAGTGGATATGACTTTCTTATAGTCACCTGACAGACGTTTATCCTTTTTAGTTCTCCTGGTTGCTATCAGTGCACCAGTTTTTCCAGTATTTATGCAAATCTTCCATTTTTCAAAATAATTGAAAAGGTCTTTGATAGGTGCATTTAAGATATAATCAGTATTTACCCAATTTATTTTTAAAAAATCGCTTACTTTTTAGAATTACCTCTAATTATTTAGTATTACTATCAAATTTATATATCTCTAATAGTAAACCTTTATATTATCATTTGGTAATTTCATTACACGTTAACGTTAATACTTTGGCTTCTTCTTCTACGACTCAACAACCGTTACCGGTCTAGGTCTAACCAATTGGTTTTACGTAATCGGAGTTATTTAGTGCTCTATCCATTCATTTGCCAATCTTTCACAATTGACAATTGAATAGCATGTTTTTACAAATCATTATTTGTTATGATGTGATTAGCACCATGAACAAATGATTCTATATAGAACGTATTTATTGACATGTTTTTGCCACTGAAATACAACACACATACTACGAAGAAGATCATCCCTTTCACACTTTCATCTGTATCCGTTCATTGAACAGCAGCAAATTACTAATATTGGAAAGATCCGGATTATTTCTTCTTACGTTAATACACATCTATTAATTATCACAATCTCGATATTGCAGATTTAACTTATTCAAACTTTTAAATTGACATAATTATTTACTTCAGCAAGTTTTATAGAAAATAAGTTTAAAACTAAATTTAAAAACGAATTTCATTTTGTTATATTTTAAAAGTATTTTGGACTTGCACCACTGTGTCACATTGAACCGAAAGTTTCAATATTTCAACATTTTTTAGAATTCGTTCTTAAATTCATAAAGACTTATGCAGACATAAAGCTGGGATATTTTGATAGGATCAATGAAAAGAAGATTGTAAAATATTAAATATGTTAATGAAATTAATTAAGGAGATTTTTATCGGGGGAGAGCACGACAAAGGGGCCATCCTAAGATGTAAATACTCTTAAATTAGCCCTGGAAAATAGCGATTATAAATAACTCAGTCGTAATTGGATAACGAAATTAAAAGAACATCTGAGCAAACAAAACGCCCTTAAAGCTGTAATTTCCCCGAATTCAAATTTCTAATCGGATTTTCTTATTAAAGTATAAATAAAGATGAGTTTGTGCAGATTATTCGCCAAATCTTTTTGTTTTACCTGTTGTTCTTTCCAACTTTCCCGAAAAGCGTCTTCTTATCGCAATTAGCCACTGAGCAGCAATTTGTCAGCTTTATTTATCTCTGAACACTGAAAACTTTTGGACTTTTTGAGGATACAAACAAAGAATCCAACTAACAGACGGACTTTTGTTGAACAAACTTTAATACGAATTGTAAATAATTTAATTTGAACAAATTGAACGGTTGGGTAATTTGAGTTTTGTTTACTACCAAAGTTTTAATTGTTTACGGAAAGCCCTATAAATAATTAAGCTATTTTAATGCCTATTTTATTTATAGTTTTATCAGAGAACATTACTAAAGGCATTATAAATTTGGTGCTAATACTAGGTGTGGGTTGAACTAGGCGAAAACTTTGGACAAAACCATATTTTTTTAATTGCAATTAATTAAATAAATTCGATTTGAAATTTTGGTATTTCGTTATTTTCATGAAGAATCTTCCAAGAGAAATTTAAAAAAAAACATTAGTTAAAGTTTGGATAACACTAATTGTTTTAGAAAGTTAACTTCCGTTTCTAAATATACGGAAATATCAACTATTCTTTAAAAAAAGAACTCGAAAGAGTTAAAAAAAATTATTAAATAAACCAATGTTCGTTGTTATATTTTCGTAATTGAAATAAAATAAATAGTTTCTATGCTTTTTATAGAAAAGCATTAGAGCATATTTTTATAGTTAAAGTGTAACCTTCGTGGAAGAAATCTAACAAATTTATATGTATATAGTATGGTGTAACTTTATTTGTATTAGGATTTCTCTTTCAAACAGAACATCGCGGAATGATTCAATTTAATGTATTAATTTAAGATCAACATGATATTTCCTATCTGTCACGTGGCCGATGTGGTAACGCATCCGGCTGTCTCTTCGGAGTCAAGGGTTCGATCCCTGGGCGGGTAGGATTCACTGGGTCCTTTTACAACTGCTCTAGGTGCTATTAATTGACTAATAATAAATTGAAAACAAATAGTCACCGAAATGTCGAAAACTCGTTGTTTCAGGTTGATACATTTCATGTTCCTTACAGGAATTAAAAGGGAGAAAAAATGTGATGTGCGAGTAAGAGAAACACGATATAGCTGAATTAGAAAAACATATAAAAACAATGTGAGAGAGACAACAAATTTTAAATTAGATTTTAAGAAAACGAAGGTTCATTTTTAATTTTGGTGTTAATTTTTTTAAAAATGCATAAAATTGTGTATAAAACATGGTCGATAACCATTATTAAGGCTCTTTCTACGCTCGTGGCCTTAAACAATCATTGTGTTTACTGTTTAATAATGATCTATCTAATCGACCTTGTTGAATAAATAACTATTATCTATGTCTTATATTAAAAATAAAATAAAGTTGTTACAAAAGGTAGTGGTAATTTTGTAAATATGAATTTTGAAACATAAGTAAAAGATTGTACGATATTAAAAGTTCTCGTAGACCATTTAGTAGGACTTTTTTATTTTCAGATAACAGATATAATAGATAAAATTACATAGCATCCTTTAAAACATAGTTCTTAATAAATTTATATTTAGGGTAATAACCAAAATTGCTGTAGGTGAGCGAACTTTTCTTTCGCAGTTGTGTGTATTTTTTAACCAAACAAATTAAAATTCTTAAATTATTATTATCTTTATCGTAATTTAAGTCAAAACCATTCAAATAAGGTTATGCTTTAATTAGTTGTTTATTAATAAATACTCGCAAAAATAACTCTACGGAACCATGACGGAAATGATTATTGTGATTAAGTCAGGCGTTAATCACTTATTGATAATAAACGGATTTTATGTGAAAAATTGTGTCACACCTATGTTTGCAGAAGTTGTTATTTTTTTTAGAATTTTTATATTCGTTGTATTTTTCTCAACGTATAAAAAGGCTGGGGCTTATTATTAAAAAAGTTTTTGATCCAAATTAGAAGGAAAAAGAAGAGTGATGTCTATAAGACGATGGTTGGATGCGGTGGAAGAAGTAATGAACAGAACGGGCATTAAAAATTACCGCATATCAGCCTTAGACAGGCACTTTGCTCACATATAAATACCCAATGAAACAAATCCAATTTTTAAAGCCAAACTCTGACACATACCAAATATAAATCCTAAAGCTTCGATTTTTTTGCATTTTAATACCAAAAACTGTAAAGATGTATTGGGCAATTATTATGAACTAATCAGGTGTGAACCAATTATTTTAGAATTGCATTAGCTTTACTTATACGTTAAGGTTATTATAAAAGATTGATCTTAAAAGAATAGTAATAGGTCAAGAGATTCTAAAAACAATAACAACTAAGGTTCTGAGCGAATTAAACGTGTGTTTCGCAGCCATAAACCGTAATTGACATAAATATTTGCTCGCAATTGAATAAACATGCTTATGCTTTGTTTATGGCTGGGTTTTTCCCACCGAGGCACAGACAGGTTGTTTGTCGGAGTGGCTCGTGTTTCTGATCATGTAGAAAATGCAATAAAAGCTCGATTTCAATCGGAAGCTGTGTAATTCTGGAAATAAATATCAGCAACTGATGTGGGGAGTGGGAGAAACAAGAATGAATGTAATAATGATTGTGTTCAGTGTTCGCTTCATTTCGGATTTATTTACACGTCGATTCACGAATGTAATTGGAATTCGGTTTGGTTGATGGCTCTCCAGTCTCTAACGCCTCCACCACCACCGTCAATATTTGGAAAATGATGTTTGCAAAAATGCGGAGGAAAGCGCGCCATTGATTATTCCTTTTAATTTATTTATTCGATTGGGACTACTCTTTCTCCTGGCTTTTGCTGTCGTATGTGTTGATGCCCAATTATTAGGATTACTATATCAAATGCATTTAATTATATTCTGTTTTAATTGCCAAGGTCCTTAAATTAACGGAAACCACATTATATTCCACTTTTTTTTTAAAAATTTGCTTAATTTGTTATACAAAACATTTGAACTAAATAATTGATATATTAATATTTTGGCAATTTTTTAAGGAATTATTAAGAAATTTTCTTTTACAAAAGGAACTTTTAAGATATGAAATTTGTTAATAATCATAAAAAGAGTTTCCTTTTCAATTCATATAAAAACATGGGGACTCTTAACCAAAGGATTTAGACTTTTCATGACAATTTATTTTCAGTGTATTACTACATAGTTGTTAAAAAAACTATCAACTTTCGGACTGTACTGTAAATTTGTGATTTGGCAATTAATTATTTGTTGTTGTCAAATTATTATATTATATTATAATCTAACCAGGATGGATGAAGGCCGATTCCCCAA
>JXOV01005718.1:0-13433 GCA_001014945.1 Clogmia albipunctata
ACGGAAAAACAAGTGCGGTTTTGACCTTAATACACAGTGTATGTATAAGTTTTGTAAGACATAATTTTTTTAAGAGAAAAGATGCCTGAAACGCCTCTATAACTTGGAATCGTAGAGTGTTAGGCGCCGATGAGTTCTAATTACCGCGTGGTTTTGTTAAATAGCAATGGGTTTTTTTTTTGAATTACTGAGAGCAGAAAAATGTATTGATATACTTCGAAATATTTAGATATTTTTTAGGCCACACGTGAACTTATAATTATTTATAGGTTCGAATTATCTATACTTGAATTATCGGGAGTCGACTATATAACTTTTTTGTTTGAAATAATAGTGCTAAACCGCGGCGAAAAACAACGCAAAGAAAAAATAATATTAAACTTATATTTGTACACGACACCAATACTAATGCAAATAAATGGATTTAAATTAGAATTTCGGTAAAACTCAAATTTTAAGAAGGTTTACCATAAAATATGATAACTGCCACTATTTTATTCATGACATATCTTCCAGATCCTGTTTAAAACGTGTTTTAAAGAAGAAGAAAAAATCCATTTTAAATTTAATTCACCAAGTTCAAAAATATTCCACTAGATGACGCACGTCAATTTGTTAATTTCCAGACACAATACATTAAAGCTGACTTAGTTTAAAACAGAGTTAAAAACAAAGCAAATTGTCTTTTTTGTATGAATTTAGCTTGCTGAGCTTCTAGGTGGCGCACGTTTAATATATCAAAATAAAATGAAAAGAAAAAAAGCCACATAAATATTTTACATAATATTATATTTACAGCCATACCATGTAACTTTTATCTTTTTTTTAACAAATCACTATCACCGGACATAATTTCTTTAAAATCGTTACCAATTTCTTTCAAATAACCGGATGGTCCTTAACTCCTTACCATCAATTTTGTAATGACTTTAATATGCAAACCAAATTTTACTTTGCAATTCGTCATAATAAGCAGTTGGTCATTATAAGTTGAGTCATATTAAACGAATTCAAAGAGTGTGAATTTTTACACATTTTCGTTTTTACAATTAATTTACGTTATAGCCAAAATTTATTTATTAAATAATTTAAATTAAAATTTTAGTTTGTATAGCTTTAAGGTATTTACATATTGCCATATTTAAATGTAATTTATATTAATAAAAACTGGTCTTTATAGTATCCAACTCCAGTGAATTCTGCTTCGGAATTGCACGAAAGTGAACAGAAACAAAAAGACCTCCTCAAAGGCAAAAGTCTGCCAAACTTGAAACTGAATAAAAGGATTGAAATGAAAAAGGAGAGCCGACAGATTGGTGACAAATTGTTTGGCAGTGTTGCTGAAAGCGGCTTGGAACTGAATATCGACGGACGAGACCACATCGAGCCAGAAGTCTTGATTGCACACTCAGAATACGACGAGGATGATGACGATTACGCGGATGAAACAGACGAATTCGACGACTCTTTAATCCAATCCACAAACACAATTCTGGAGCGTGGAGATAAGATCTTGTTCAAGAAACTAAGGCCCAACGAATGGAATGCAAAAGTTGTTAGCTCACCAAATATTTGGCACAAAGACTAAATCTATGTTGATCTTTTAAGTACAAATGTATTTTATTTATTAATGTATGTGAATTAAATTAGTTTAAAAAACATTGTTGTGGTTTTTATTATGATTGCTATTGTGTTGAACTTTTTTAAGGTTGTGCCTAGGTAATTAAATAAAATTGAAAATATTTAACTTTTTAACCATGTCTCTAAAAAAAGTTTACCTTTTAAACACCAATATAAAGACGTGTGCACGAATGAAACGGCCAATATTTAAAATAAATTGAATTTGATAAAATCTTATATCGTAAACCTCAGTGTAGCTTGGAATTCAAATGAGTTATAATACTTTTAAATGCTATTATTATAAAAGGTTATATTTATTTGTTCTGACTTTCTAGTATCAAATCCTTTTCTAACTTGCTGTCTATTTCTAACGTAACACTAAAGCTCTTACTTATACAGTGTCTATACTGCCCTGGTGAGCGATTGCCTAATAACGAGTCGATAGCACATATATACTGTCCACTGTCTTTAGCGTAAAAGTAGGTAGGGAAATGCTTACGTGAGGAGAAGACGGTAGGCGGCACCCATCACTCCAAGAAATCACGATGGTGCATCAGACCGGTGATCTTTCGTATGTATTTATATATATGAGTGAGGGCTACAACTCATTCATGGATTGATTGGTTTAATTTTATTAATACATTACAGTTATAAACCAATTAGTTTTCGAAGAGCTAACCTGTCATTTGACCTTTCAATGATTAACGAAACACAAACAAAACATGTTTTGTTTAGGACAATGAAAAGGACAAATAAATTCTTATTCTCATGCAATGCTGACAAATCTTGACGTTTTGTTAAGTCGAAACAAACCCCATATTGGGATTCTAATATGAGACTTATAAGACACCTACGCATAATTGGTAATAAAACTCTAATTAAAAAAAATATCATAAAGAAAAGTCGAACGTTTTAGTGTAAAAAAAATTAGGAATTTATCAACTAAGAAATCGGAATACTCCCATTATGAAAACATAATGCTTATTAATGCTCGTAGTGATTTATTCAACTAGGTCGATAAGATAAAGCTTTATTAAGTTCTTATAGTCACGAGCGTAGCGAGTGTTTTCAGAAAGGCTTGTGTGTTTAATTATTTTTATTACGGCTGTGTTTTATTCAAAATTTTATGCATTTTTAAATAAGTTAACACAAAAATTAAATTAAACATTGGTTTTCTTGAAGGTAAATTAAAAATTTGGTTTTATCTTTACACACACTCGGAGTAATAAAGAATTGTATATAGTATCATTGTCTTGAAATAGCTGTAATTCATTCGATAGGTCCGTAATTTGTATTTCATTGAATAATCATATTTAATGTTAAACCATCTGTAAATGTCTATTTTACGTCACAAACTAGTAAAAATAACTTTTATGCATTTTTGTTGCTTAAAATTGATATTATGACACTCAATTCAGCTCTGTCAAAGTCGTTATTATAGTACAAGTGCTTTAAAGCACGTGTTTGGATGCAAAATATTTCAAATTTTTAATTAAGAGCCGCTTAGTAAACTTTTTAATAACTCAATTATTTTTTTTATTTCTATTTAAATTTATTTTAAAAATGCATAAAATTTTGAATAAAACACGGTCGATAAGTGTTTGATAATGTCTTATCCTATCAACCTTGTTGTATAAATAACTATTAAAGCACTAATGCTTTAAAGAATTCTTTAATGCACTTGTACTATTAAAACGACTTTGACAGAAAATTTTTTAGGACAACAATTTCAATTTTATTTTACTAAAATGCATAAAATTCGAATGTTGCATTAAATAAGTACTTCAAAACTATGTACAAGAATTCCCATTATTTACTATAATTGAATTAAGCTTTGCTGTTTACTTTAATAATCCTCCCGAACAATGCCTAAGTAGTGAACTTACTGCTGAGGCATTCAAAGGATTATTACTGATTACTTAAGGAACTATGTTTAAACTTGTATCATTTGAATGGGATCGGATTTCCGCAGCAGCGTCGTAATTCGTGTTAACAATACCAATCGTTTCTCGTTAGTCAAATTATGGATTGAATTCGACAACTAGGTGTTTGTTCGTACATGTGTTTTGTTTGTTAAACATTTTCCCAGTCACTCACAATCAAATTGATCGAATTTCCCACAAAACAATCACAAAACTAAAACGATACAACTTTCAGTCCCTACCTCCAATTTCGTTCGGTTTCGATTTAAGTTGGCTGTGGCGGCGGCGACGAGGTCACGGTAAAAGCCTACTATTATCCAACTCCGATTGGTGTCCCTTTGATTGATTGTCTTGCAGCACAAATGCAATAATAATAATATGAATAAGGATAAAAGAAACACCACTACACCATTGAGTTTATAAATAATTGTCCGTTAATGGCATTGACTGTGAATTATAAGTGAACAGAATAAAGAAAGGGAAAGAAGAAAGCACGTCTAATCGGAAAGGAATCCAATTTGGCAAAGACTTCCGATTGGCAAATAGAGGCAAAAAAAAATCGATCGAATCCTTTTAGCATTTTAACCGACGATAAAAGCAACGGCACGGGTTAAATAAGATGTATTACACAGCGCCAAAGTATTGCATAAATTTGCCAGCTAGAATATGATTGAACGCTGGGATATAAATAAAAGTGGAGTCAATTTTAAAAAGGACATGTTTCAAAATTGGCCAGGATGTGACTAGAACCGAATATTTATGACTATATTAACCAGAAATTTACTTGCAAATTCGAATATCGTGCATGCAAATCGAAATAATCGAATTTGAAGCGAATCGTCATAAATTCCAGCTCGCAAATCGTAGTAACCTCTGATTTCGGTAATTGGTTGCGATTGATTACAGTGAAACCTCGAATGTACTAACTTGTGTTTGAATACTAGTGGATTAAAATGAACTTTTCACTTTTTCAAATGGATTTTTTGCACTAAATACATTTGAATAAAACTACATGCTTAATCCTTGGACAATGGCAGTCCACTGCCCATTAATCGATACACCGTAAAATTGGGAATTCCCGTCTTTGTTGTGTGCAACAAGTTGTCGTGACAACCGCAGAACCGAATCCTTTCACATAGAAACAGATTGGGCCCATGTTTTTCACTCTATGTGCCCCCTCCATGCTGGACTGGCCTCCCTTTTTGTTCTGCAAAAACCGCTCTATTAATTCAGCCTGATTCCGTCGTTGTGGCAAAAATAACCATATTTCATTGGTTATGGTTTCGGTGCACGGAACAACAGTTGGACAGTTCCTTAATGGCAATCGGTCGGGCCTCAAACTTGACTCCTCCACCGCCACCGTCTGAGGCTCGTCTAAATCGTACCCAACACCAAAATTGGAAATGCATACCGAATACCGAACCGATGCAATTAAGGCATGTCATTAAACTGTCAAGCATATGAAAGTGTTTTATGTCGGCCATTAATTCCACCCAAACTTTTCTAATTATTTCAATTACTCGTGTATTACATATATTACCGTCATGTTCTCATTATTGAATAATTAAGTTTATGACATCCCATATTGGAAACTTAATTGCAAAAGCATTTAAAATTTGGAAAGAATTAAAATTGTCAGGATTTAATCTTTTATGAGAAAACCGTAATAGAATATTACTCCCCTACCATCTGTAACAGCTAATAATATAAGCCTTTATTTAATAAATTAATACGAATAATTAAAGCAAGTATTAAACTTCATGAATTCGATCCAGTAAGAAATGGTTTAATTAAATAAAAAGCACGGTAATGAAATGAAAATTGCTTAGATGGGCTAGAGGAGTTATAAGTTTGAAGAGAATACAAAACAAACGAGTCAGAGACAGTTTTGGAGTGGCCCCAATTGTGGACAAACTGACGTAAAGCAGACTAAGACTGTATCGGCACATCATGAGACGACCGGAGGAACACATGGTACGAAAAACTCTTAAGATCGATAAACCGCCCAGGAAACCAGGAAGACCAAAAGCAACATGGATGACGAGAGTCCTACGAAACATGTACACCGCAAATTTGGAAGAGAACACTACACAGAACAGAAGGGAATGGAGATTCCGTACTAGGAAATGGGTCAAAAGGCTAAGGACAAGAAGGAGATTAATTAAATGGAATATTTCTTCATTGTTTATTGCATAAAAACTCATATTCAATATGCCATTTATGATTTTTAATAATTAAATTTATTCTTAAACATAAAAACTACATACAGTTACTCCAGAAAGTATTCGACCCTGAATGCAGTCGAATTAAGATGTTTTGCCTACATTTAATATTTATCTGATATAGGTATAGTCCGTAGCGTAGCTATAGGGTGCGGCATTTTTCACCATAATATGCAATATTTCTAAATAATATTCACTTTTCAGACCTACTTTTTAAAAAATCAACATATTATATTACTCATAAATTATCACTATTACTGTATCTACTAGGCAATTGCTAAAAATTGTAAAAAATGACTAAGGTTTTTTTTGATTTTTTTTGATTTTTCAATTTATGTGAAATTCAAATTACTAACTTGACCGCCCCGGGCGGCAAAACCCCTAGCTACGCCACTGGGTATAGTATATATGTAGGATGAATGGTGTGAAATGAAGTATACTTCGAGCGTAGCGAGAATATGTTTGGGAAGCTTAGTGTGAACGACGAAAAAGTAAAGTTGTGCAAAGATTCGATCCCTATATTTTATCAAATAAACACTGAATTAACTGATGAAACTGGTTTTAATCACTATATCCCACTGTCATTTCTACATATATTTGTGTCATCATTTGATAGACGATTTAATAAAATATGATATTCCAAAAAGACTATAATTATTTTACATACAACAATCGAATAGCTAAAGAGTATGGACTGCTTGCTTTTTCGAATTTCGAAATTTATCGTAAGTTCAATAATTTAATCTGATTTGTAAACATGACTAAACTTAGTTTTACTAGTTTGTAATCGATATTTCGAATTTATGTCGTATTGGATTCAATAAATGAAGAAAATATGGAAATTAATTTCCGATCAATAGAAATTCAATATTGATAAAGAAATCTTAAATTTTTATCCAAAATAGTTCGGTTTAAAAATTTCAATGAAATAGTTTTGAACTATTTGCCCTTTATAATTATCAAAATTCATTTTTACAATAATTATTTTGATTAAAAAATAGGCTAAATGCTCTATTTCTCCGACGCTACTGTATGGAGTAGAGTCATGGACTATTTCGGAATGATCCCTAAAAAGACTGGAAGCGGTGAATCGCAGAATGCTTCGCAAAAGTTGGATGAATGAAATGACGAACGCTAATGTTCTGAAAAGGATGGGAAAGGATTGCAAAATCGTAAAAAATATCAAGATCCACCAACTGCAGTATTTTGGATATATTTGGAGGAATTCCAAATATAGAATACTGCATCTTATAATAGAGGGCAAGATAGAAAGAAGACTATCATGTGTGATGAAAAAACAGGACGTCTATAGAGTTATTCCGAACAACAAATAAGATAACCATTGCAAAAATGATCGCCAACGTCCAATATGAAATAGAACAACAAAAAATCTCAGCACCCCAGAGGTAAACTAGATACTGAGATTAAATTCAAATTAAACGAAAAAAAAGTTTATATAAATGATATGAAAAATATAGAAAAAATACAGAATTATTAAACATTTTCTACTACTATAAATTATAAATAAATCTTGATATTAGTACCTTAAAGAAAAACATAAAGAATCGATAATTATCGTAAAAAAATTTCAAATAATAATTGTAAGATTAATTCTGAGTTTCATTAACTATTGGAAACTGTTAAGCTTTCTTATTTCATATCTTGTTATAAAAATTGTATCGCGAAGAATCCTAACAAAAAAATTTAAAAAAAAACAAATTTGAATGATTTAATAGTTTCTCACAACTGGTAAGGCATTTCAAGAATATTTTCTTAACCAGGTGTAGGCTTGGTACTTTAAAAAAAGAAATTTTTCATTTATTATCTTCAAGTACTACAAATTTCCTTCGTGAAAGACTGATTCATAACCTCAACAGTTCTATCACAAAGGACGGGGAAATGAGGGCTGATCGAACCCCAAACAAGGTAAATTCATCAAGCATCAGAAACGTTTTAAATTACAAATCAATATTGTTTCATCTTCAAGAATTGATCAATTTATTGAACTCCTTCGATCTGCCTCTGTGCCCTAGTGGTTAGTACCCTAGACACCCTCCTCGAGGTCGTGGGATCAAATCCCGGGCGGATATGTTTCTAGTGCGAAAAAGTTACCATTTGTGTATATCAATAACATTACGAAATAACATAGCGAATTATAAATTTGTGATGGCGCAAACAAATAAATGAAATGGGCGGATTGACTGGATCCGTTTACAACCGGTCTTAGGTGCTATTAATTGACTAATAATACACTGAAAAACAAACAGTCATGTACAGTCTAACACCCGTTGGTTGAGGTTGAGACTACCCCTAGTTCCGTCGTGAATGTCGTGGGAATAATTTTTTTTTATTCGATCTAGTGAAGTTATGTCTCTAAGGAGTAAGTAAGAGAAGAACGATAGTCATTGTAGACTCCCTGGAAAATAGTAATCAGCCACTCGTGTAAAATTATCGAAAGAAAAGAACATTAATTGTTGTACATATGAGAATCCGGAATCAGTTTCGGTTTAATTATTATATGATTAAACTGAGTTGAAAGACGAACTAAACTCCAGGAAATCCATAAAAAAGTTATCCATAATCAAAGTCGCTCAACCTTGTACAAGTCGACCGGATTTTACGTGACGTCATCATCCGGAAGAAAAATTACATGACTCCATCTGGTTGGTGTTTTTTATTGGTAAAATGAGAACTAGACAGATGTATATTATTATCTAGATTCTTGTACCGAATTTAACACTATTTCCTTAAAATTTCAATACTTTTCTGAAGTAATTATCACACGTATTTAATCATTTTGAATATCTTTTGTTACAATATTATCGCTAATTTTCTTGCATACAAAATCAAAACAATGAAAGATAGCCGGCTGATGACGTTTCACTACTAATACCACCACAGATCCGTACAACCTTATTGTTAATTAGCGGTGTCCATAATAAATAAACACATTCTTAGTGTATCTAAAATCTTCTTCCAATTTGTCTTAGGAAATACTTTGAATGTTAAGAGAACAAATTATTCAACGATAATCGGTAAAAGACATAATTAAAGGTCGTGTAATATTTTATTCGATAAAAAGCATTTGGTATACGTGATATTAATACACAAACAGGAATACATATTTTTAAGGGTAAATTTATTTTTGTAGGAGGTATTGTATTTAGAGAGAACCAAGTGAAATTTGTGGTTGTTCAAAACCGCTTAACAGTATAAGTCAGGTCGATTATTGTTGTTATATACGTCATTAGCACAATTGTAAATAATTCAAAGTTTCTTTTATTTGTGTTAGTAAATACATCAATGCATTTATCTATATTTGGGGTGATGACGTTTAATGGAAATCGACAAGACCTTTTTGTTAAGAGATTTTTCTAAATTTTTTCCTTATTTCGCTTTCAAATGTGAATCATACATTTGAAATCTCTTCGTCAATTTCATCGGGTTATTGTTAATTATAAGTTCTATCATTAAAAGCTAAAACAATCTGTACTCTTACAATCAAACCACATATTATGGATTAGTAATTGTTTATTACATATTTTTTCTTACAAAGTGTTACACAAAAATATGGGTACAAGACAATTTCAGATAAAGTCTCGTATTAAATGGCTCAAAAAGGATATCTTGTATAATTCGAATGTTATACTCTGCAGTGCATAGTCTATGGGTTACAGACACTTCTAGGTGGTGAATCCAGGAAATTGTGTACTACCGCCTCAATACGACAATAATCCAAAGAGATTTGGGAAATATCGGACATTCAAAAATTAATCTGAATTATAGAACAGGAATGTGTTCATAGGAATGTGTCCACACATCGTGTGGCTTATATTAGGATGATAATATCTTATAACTTAGTTGGCAAATCCATTTATCCCGTTGGATACCCCATTCGATACTCCGTTTGCATATCCGTTTCCGTTGGCTGCACAACGGTTCTTCTTCTTCGGGGGCTCGGAAACTCCCTCCAGGTCAAACTGAAAAATGAAACGAAATCGATTTGTTATGAATACAAACATTATTTTAAACTTTATTCCAACAATGAATAGTAAAACACCATAAAATTAGGAATATTTATTGCAATAGCAACTTTTGGGTACATTAAATAAAGTTTATGCATTTTTGTTGCTTAATATTGATATTATGACATTCCAGTTTGCTCTGTCAAAGTCGTTATTATAGCACAAGTGCTTTTACTTTATTACTAAAGTGTGACTTCAGTGAAAGAAACTTTTCAATTTTATATGTACGCCACTTTCGTTGGGCGTGATTTCACTGTGATTTGTTAGTGTAAAATAAAAATAAGCCATCTATCGGAGACCATATGAACTTTTTTCTTTTGGTTTATCATAGAGGGCGCAACATGTATTTTTACAGAAATTCGAAGAATTTTTAAGATTTTGTGTTAATTTATTTTAAAATGCATACAATTTTGTATAAAACAAGGTCGATAATGACTTATCTTATCGACCTTGTTTTATAAATAACTATTTATTTAACGAAAATATAACGGTAATTCTTTTAATTCCCCACGTTCCTCAAAGAAAAAGAGGAAATACGAGTATTTAAAATTGATTTTGTTTGAATGCTAATTTTTTATTATTTTTTTTAATTTGTGAAAAATTCCAATTAACAACATTAGCTGTAATTTAACAGTATATTAATTATTTATCATTATTTTATTTATAAATTATTTCGTGAAACGAGAATTTATCTTAATTGAGTTGTCAAAAATGACAAAGTAGTTATTTTTAAAAATACACAAAGAATTCTTTATTTTTAAAATGCGATTACAATTACGGTTTAAAAGCACTAATGGTAGTTTAAAGAATTCTCCAAAGCACTAGTGTTTTCTTCTTTATTATTAAAGTGTGGCATCCGGGAACGAAATTCATCAAATTTATATGGACGCCAGCTTCGTTGTGTATGGTTTAACTGCTCAAGCTGTTCCTTTTGACTGTTTTATCATATGTTTTAAATTACGACTTCAGCTGCTTTTGTTCAGTTTAAATTTACCATCCGTTGATGGATGATATTAAAGCTGCGCCACCGAGACGAGCGCCCGGGTCATTGCACGGTTTCCATACACTACATTATATGGGGCCCGAGCATTTTGCATGAAATTGACTGTAGGCGGTTTACACTTATTAAGTAGAATGAGAGAATGAAACAGAAAATAATGTGAGATAGAATTTAAAACTTAGAGATTTTAAATTTGAATTTAATTAAACCGATAATTCGTTTAGAGTTTCGTGTTAATTTATTACAAAATACATACCATGTATAAAACAAGATCGATAGGATAAATTATTAAACACGAGGGTTCTTTAAAGTAATGAGCGTAATGACTGTTTAAAAAAGAAGGTCCGTTTAATAATGCATATTGACCGTGCTTTATACAAGATTTAATGCAGTTAATAAAACCTTTTTGTTTTTTATTCTAATTTTAAACACAGTTTTAAGGTTATAGACAAGTAATTTTCTTTCTCTATTGGTCTTAGCTTAAGAATATTTAATTCAAAGAGAAATCCGATATACTATATGTATTTTATTGAAAATCCAATTTCATTTTAAACCATCCGTTAATACAGTTAAACCATGCATAACGCAACTTACTTCCATGTAAATTTGATCAACTTGATGGATTTCGTTAATAATACAGAAAAAGCAGTAGTGATTTATAGAATTCTTTAAAAAACTTCTTCTATAAAAACTTCTTTAGCAGATCAAATATCACTAATCTTAATATCTAACTAAATTGCATAAAAAAATAAACATATAAGTACCAATCCTTTGATAAAATATATAAATAAAAACCAAAATTTCTCTTACCCTGTGCTCGAGAGCCATATGAGTGTTTGGCGGAAGTCCGACACAGGCCCTGAGGATGTTTTCGATGGCGGCTCGCTGGCGGAAGAGGGAGTTGACGACTGGGGTGCCGGAGGGGACGAGTGGGGCTTTGCAAAGGTAGCTAAGCAGCGATAATACTGACCGGAATGAGATATATTCGCCCTGTGGCTCGTCGTTTCTCTTGATGTGGATGCGGGAGCAGAGTTCGGCGAGGATGACCAGGTCGAGAATCAGGGGCGAGGCCAACAGACTGTCTTCGCAGGTGTTGTGGATGACGAGCGTGTTGTGGCCTCCCATCATGATCTGACTCGTGTACTCGTCCATTGCTCTCTTGCTGTCCCCTACATACGGGACATACTTGATGACGACTGTGTGGTCGGGATGCTCATCCTTTTCAAATAGGATATTATTCGACTCCACCATATCATCGACAACGTTGGACTTGGAAATCTCCTTCGACCGGAACTGTTGAGGAGCGGACAAATTGTACCCGTCATTGTTTCCCAAATGATTGTAGCTCACAATGGACACCGGTTTAATTCCAGCTCCAACGAGGAAATCAACCAAAACCGATTTCAATTTCGTTTGTCCCGATTTAAAATCATCTCCAGCGATGAAAACTCCCGCCTTCTCTGCCATTTCAAGAACTCCCGGGACAAAAGTATTCTGTGGAGATCCATTGATGTAGGTGCACCCCTCACTAATGCTCGCCATTGCGAAAATAGTCGAAGGCGAAATTTCCGATTTATTCGCCTGCAAACTGGCCTCCAACTCCGAGGCGGTCATGTTCAAGCCCTCTTCCACGTCCGAAAACCGTTCAGTGTTGGCCGTCCACAGAATTATCACACTGTCCACTCCGCTGGAGTGTTTGAAATCCCGAATGTCCTTCCTAATTTGCAGGTATTGCTCGTGCTTTGTTCCCGGAATCACATTGTCCGCCCTCTCGCTCTGATTGGCAGCAATAAAGTCGGGATCGTAAATCGAAGGTCGTGGCTTCATGAGAGACATCTGTTTGTGCACCTGATCCTGCAGTGCCACCTCCAACACTTGAGCACGCTCCATCGACTCGGACAGATTCAATGAGCTAATATCCCAGCCGTCCAAAACTGAAATGTTAAAACAATTACTTAAATAAAAAGGCGATTCAGTGAAAAATTGCATATTTTGAATAGGACAATTTCTTGGATAAATGTACTAGGATAAATAAAGTTGTTCAGTAATAAACCCAAATAAATACTAAACGTCACACAGAGTAAATTATAGTTTAGAGATATCTGTTTATTTTTTATAATTTATTATTAATAGGCATGGGAAATATGTACAAAAAGACGTAGGCTGTGTTTTTGGATTTTGACTATTTCTAGTTCGCTTCTGACTGGGAAATCAGGTGACCCAAGCCGTTTTCACTAACCTTCCAAAAAATTAAACGCATTCGTTCCATGCGTCTAAATATCAGGGCTCTCAATATTTATTCCAGGATAACGAGTTTTTATTCACATTCAGTTAAATTGAGCACATTATAAGCTTTTCAATAAATTACAAAATATCCTGGTGTTTATTTTATTCCTTAAGGATTCATTGTTGTATTTGACTAAGATTTTTTTGAGATAATATTTATATTTTTTAACGATTTTTTTTCCTTCAAAACTATAAACAAACCCCCGATCCCTTGATATCTCTGGAACCAGAAGTCGCGGGAGGTTCAAATTTACACACAATATTACTCTTAACAAATCAAGCACTATGAATCTAATCGAAAATTTCAGCAAAATTGTGAAACAAGTATAATGCCTTGATCACACCAATTTTACTGCTT